>JBBMKE010219493.1:0-14689 GCA_037834125.1 Lippia alba | reverse complement strand
CACCCATGCATTGACCTAGAGGGGTACATGAATCCCCAAAAGGCACTCAGCGGCTATCCCTCGCTATCTCCAATGAGTTTAAGTTGCGCTGTTCAATGGTGGAACTAGTATGAGGGATCTCCGTCAGCCTTTGCCTCCCGATTAGCCACTCACACTAAGTCCTTGGGCCTCATTCTGTGCATTCATTCTTTCTCGCCAAAACGAGGTAGGGTTCAAGAAATAAGGCTTTACGTTGACAATTATTTACTCGATGGAAAATGACTCTAGATACATATAAATATAGTTTTGGTTCAAAGCATTTCACATAGGGTTCTATTAGGTCGTTTAACTAATAATAGAGAAACCCACCTTTAGGCCAAAAGAGAGCAAGAGAGAGCTCAAGGGGCGGCCTCGCCTCCAAACAAACCTGGATCTATGCAAGAAAAGTGAAGTGAGGCACATGAGACCAATTAAGATGCTCGGCCTTGAAATGCATATGTCATGACATGCACAAGATGATAATAGATGAAATAAAGGATTTCATGTGCACAATAAATGCATTCAAGGTACACGTTCGATCATTTCCTTCATTCTTTCGTTTATTCTGTTCATACGTGCATATTACATTAAAATCATACCAAATGGACATAATTCCCACATAAATAACAAATCATACTCAAACATAAGCTTATGACACTTTGAGATAAGATAGGGATGTGAAAAGTCCATTCAAGCGAAGAGGAAAGCGAAAACAATACATGAAAACGGCCGGGATGGACTGCCTTGGATCAACGGTCGTTGATTTCCATGCCTGGATTTCCAACAGGCATTGATCTAATACAGTAGCTTCCTACTGTTCATTAGATATCAACGGCAGTTGGTTTCCAAGGCCAAAAATCCCAACGGCCATTGGAAACCAAAAACGGCCCAAAATATAATTTTTCAAACATGATCAGCCTAAAACCTTTTTCCACATGCAAGAACACTCAAAATCAATCAGGACACATTCATTAAGCCATAATCTCATACAAGAACATATCAAGACAAAGAGAAGCATTCAAGAAATGAAAATTATGCTCAAACATTCAAGTGATCACGCATAAGGGTCACAAAGGTGCATATAGGGTAAATTGGCATGAATGAAGGCACATTGAATCAATCAACCACATTCTTGGCACAAGAATACACTTACACACATCATACTTCTATAATCTCACAATTACCAATTAAGGGGACGAAGGGGAACAAGGATTCAAGGGGTATAACCACTCTAAAAGCATCACTCATGCTAGGAATCAATCATAAATCACATATCTTGCACAAAGGAGCATCAAACCTTACATTCATGCATTCCCCTAACCAAACCCTTCTCATACACAAGGGCAAGAACATCCCCAATCAAAATCTAGCCAAGAAATCCACATATAACTCAAGAAATAGCATCAAGATCAATCATAGTGGCACATAAGAGCAAGGAAGTACATAGCAGTGCAATAACATCAAGTTCACCCAAAAACCTTGAAGAGCATTAATGGTAAATTCTTCCCTAGCCAACTACCATGCATTTAATACCTCTAGAATCATAATTATGCATTCAAGTAGGAAGAAAGATGTAATAAAATCGATCAAAAGTCATGCCAACACAAGGGATCAAATTTGGGTCCTAAACCCTCACTATTCACATAATTTCCAATCATGCTCTTGCCATGGATTATGCTTGCTATAATTATCATTAAAGATGCACAGGGATGCAAGGAATAGAATTATGGAGTCACCTTGAAGAGTTATGCAAGGAAAAGTGGTGGTCTTGAGCTTGAGAGCAACAACAATGGCGGAAATGGAGGGGTGGTCTTTCTTTTTCTTCTCTTCCTTCTTTTGGTTGAAATGTTTAAATGTGGGAGTGAGAGAGAGAGGGATGGACCGATTGGGGCTGGAAATGGGAGGAGAGAGGAGTGTCTCCAAGTAGGTTAGGGTGGTGGGGTAGGCTATAATGTGCGTATTATAGGTACGTGTACGTTTAAGGCTCAATTTGGTCATTTTAGGGTGAAAAGGGGCTCGTTTCGGTCGAATGAATGCCAAATAAATTCCAAAAATAATTGAAACCCTCATGCCATTAATTAAAATACACACGTTTATCAAATAATCAAGTATCAAGAAATTCCAAGTTCGACATGCGAAGAGAAGGTCATACGATCACATCATTCATGCGCACGTAGTACATTCGATCAATTAATTCAATCAATTCACTTAATTCACGTATTTCACTTAAGTCATATAATTCACGTTTTCAAGTATTTCAAGTAATAACACATAACTCATGCATAAATACGTAATTACATGAATTTAAATCGCGCAATTAATACCGCACACGTCATACCTGTACGATCGAACGATCAGGGAGTCACAACCTCTCCCCCTTAAAGAGAATCCGTCCTCGGATTCACTGCTCGTTCTGAAACAACTCGGGATAGAATTTTCTCATCTTATCCTCCGTCTCCCACGTCATCTCTTCCACATCATCACTTCTCCAAAGGATTTTGACAAGTGGGATTCACCGATTTCTTAACTCTTGGAATTTTCGATCCAATATCCTTATCGGCTTCTGAACGAAGGTGTGGTTCGGTTCCAATTCAATCTCTTCCACTGCTTCAACCGGTAGAACCTCTGATTCATCCCGATAATATTTTTTGAGCTGAGAAACATGAAAGACATTGTGAATTCCGGTCATGTTCGGTGGTAGATCCACGTGGTAAGCTGTCTCCCTGATTCTTTCCAAAATTTTAAATGGTCCTAGATACCTCGGGTTCAACTTCCCTCCTTTACCAATCCTAGTGAACTTTTTCCAAGGGGATGCTTTTAAGAACACCCTATCACCGACTTCAAACTGTATATCCTTCTTCCGACGATTAGCGTAAGTTTTCTGACAATCCTGGGCGACCTTCATCAGTTGTTGAATTACCTGAATCTTGTCTATCGCCTTCTGAATGGCCTTAGAGGGCTTATCTTCATCTTCGCCTCTCTTAACACCCTCTTGCTTAGTCTAATTCCACTCTTCCAAATCAAAGAACAAAGGAGAGCAGCATTTTCTTCCATAAAGAGCCTCGAATGGTGCCATCTTGATCGATTCCTGGTAACTATTGTTGTAAGAAAACTCGATTAGAGGCAGCTGCTCATGCCACGAAGTAGAGAAATCCAAAGCGCAGGCACTTAACAAATCCTCAAGATATTTAATCAATCTCTCCGACTGTCCGTCCGTCTATGGATGAAAAGTTGTACTAAACTGAAGTTTCGTGCCCAAAGCTATCTGAAGTTCTTGCCAAAAACTCGATGTAAACCTAGGATCCCTGTCGGATACAATACTAACGGGTACTCCGTGAAGTCTAACGATCTCGTTGCAATAAAGTTTGGCCAGTTTCTCCACCTTATCTGTCATCCTGATAGCCAGAAAATGAGCTGATTTTGTCAACCTGTCCACGATCACCCAAATTTCATCGTATCCACCCTTAACTCGCGGCAGACCTGAAAGAAAGTCCATCGTCACCTGTTGCCACTTAGCCACGGGTATAGGTAACGGTTGCAATAGCCCGGATGGCTTCTGGTGTTGTGCCTTAACCAACTGGCAAGTTAAACACTTCTGAACATAATCGATCACATCCCTCTTAAGTCCGTGCCACCAATAATATTGCTTAAGGTCCTTATACATCTTATTCCCTCCGGGATGGATCGAATAGGCCGACTTATGTGCTTCATCCAAAATTACCCATTTCAATTCCTTGGGTACCACTAGTCTCGTCTTAAATCTGAGCAATCCCATCTCATCAAACCCAAACGGACACCCCGGATCGTCCTTAGCTTTACTTACCAACTTCTGAACCTCGGGATCCCTTCTTTGTACTTCGAAGATTTTCTGTCTCAAATCCAGCTGAATGGAAATTGTAGAGACTGGAGCCTTAATTCGGACTAGCTCTAACTCGTCTCCAACATTCCCTTCCACTTTAACACTAGATACACTAGCCTTCCTGCTCAGTGCATCCGTGACCACGCTGGCTTTGTCGGGATGGTATTTAATCTCAAAATCGTAGTCCTCGAGCAATTCCATCCAACGCCTTTGTCTCTTGTTCAATTCCTTATGCGAGAACAAATATTGGAGACTCTTATGGTCGGTAAAAATCTCGAAATGCACTCCATCAAGGTAGTGCCGCCACTTTCCCAAAGCAAAGATAACCGCGGCAAGTTCAAGAACATAAGTGGGGTAGTTCTGCTCATGTTCTTTCAGCTTCCTCAAGGCATAGGCTATCCTCTTCCATTCTGCATCAAAACACAACCTAGGTCTTTCTTCGAGGCCTCCGTAAAAACCACATAACCTTCATCACCATCCGGTAGAGCTAGAACCGGTGTAGTCATGAATTTCTCCTTTAGCAATTGAAAACTATCCTCACACCTATCATCCCACTCGAACTTAACCTCTTTCTTAGTTAACTGAGTCAAAGGGGCAACAATTTTCGAAAAATCCTTTACAAACCTCCTATAATACCCCGCTAATTCCAAGAAACTTCGAACTTCTGAGGCGTTCTTTGGACTTTGCCACTTCATGACTGTCTCAATTTTCGAGGGATCCACTTCTAAACCCCTTCTTGAGATAATGTGGCCTAAGAATATAACCCGGTCGATCCAAAACTGGCACTTACTGAACTTGGCATACAACTGGTGCTCCCTTAAAGTATCTAATACCAATCGCAAATGTCTTGCATGATCCTCGGGAGTCTTAGAGAAAACCAGAATGTCATCGATGAATATGACCACAAACCTATCCAAATACGGGCGAAAGACTGGGTGCATCATCTCCATAAAGGCTGCCAGGGCATTTGTTAAACCAAAAGGCATTACCAAGAATTCAAAATGCTCGTACCGGGTGTTGAATCCGGTCTTTGGAATATCCTCTTCCCAGATTTTCAGCTGTAGTATCCCTGTCTTAAATCTTGCTTTGAATAAAGCCCTGAACCTTGTAATAAGTCAAATAAATCCTCGATGTGGGGTTAGGGATACTTGTTCTTCACGGTCATCCGATTAAGTTCTCTATAATCTATACACATCCTCAATGTCCCATTCTTCTTCTTGACAAAGAGAATCGGTGTACCCCACGGTGAAGAACTCGGACGAATAAAACTGTTCTTAAGAAGTTCCTCCAACTGAACCTTCAACTCTTTCAATTCTGCCGGTGGCATTCTGTAAGGAGTCTTCGAATACGGTTCTGAGCCCGGATACAAATCGATTACAAACTCTATCTCCCGATCCGGTGGCAAGGAATACAAACTCTCGGGAAAACATCTGGATAATCCTTAACTACGGCCACATCACCAAACTGAGCTTGATCTTTTGGCTTATTGAGAAGATAGGCAACGAATCCGGTGGCACCATGCCTCAATAAATCAAAGGCCTCAGTGTAAGACAACAAAAGTACCGAATCCTACCTTTTTCCAACAATCAAATCCTCTTCCAATCTCACCTTCTTAGCATAACAATCAACCACGGCTCAGAGCTTGTACAACCAATCCATGCCTAAGATCACTCCATACTTCTTCATCGGCACCACTATGAAATCCGCCGAGTATTCCTTCCCATCAATCTTCGCCCCACAATTCTTCACCATCTCATCCGTCTCCAAACTAGCTCCCAAAGGAGATCTCACCCAAAAGCACACATTCGCACGTAAAATAGGCAAGCATACAAGAGGACATAGATCATGTGAAATAAATGAATACGTCGCACCTGGATCAAATAATGCATGGATGCTCATGTTATGGATACAAATGGTACATTCGACCACGGCGTTGGGGTCTGGCTATACGTTCTGCTCCTCGCCCTCAAGGGCATGTGCTCGAGCCTGAACAAGCGACCTCTGAGCTCCGGCTTGGTATCCTGGAATCTTGTCAGGACATGTAAAGGCCATATGATCTCCCTTTCCACAAATCAAGCAAAGTTCCAATCTTTTGCGACACGTGTTGTAGGAATGTGTGGGACCTCCGCAATGCATGCATGGAGCCTTATTTTTTCGGTACTGGAAGTTCTTCGGTGCTTGTGGGGCTCGTGGAGCTTGTGGTGCTGGACCTCCCTGACGAGGCTTCTTAAATGCCCTTTCTGAGGGGAAGCTGTGGTGTTCATCGGCCTCTTTTTGGGGTTGAAACCCGACTCGATCCTGAGCCTTGTCCCACGCGATAGGAAGGATCAAGCTCGAAAAAGAGGCCCATGGAACAAGCTACTCCACCACCACTAAAGGGTCTATTCAAGAAGCCTAAAAATGGAGGACCGACTCCTCAAGCAACACCGGCATTTTCGGCTCCGAATGGGGATCGACGAGATCGACATCCATGCACCCATTGTAATGGACCGACCCATACTTAAACAGTTTCCGAAGAAGATTGGGGTTGTGTCTCATTTGTGGAAAGGAGGACCACGTGGCGGATGCTTGTCCTAACAAGAGACCGGGATTTCAAGCCGCGGCTCAAAGGTTGATGATCTAAGCCTATGTTTATGCTCTTGAGAGCGAGGAGAAAAATATTGGGACTGACCCCAACGCTTTAGTATAAGGTGTCAATTGCGTTCATATAACGATCATACATGCATTATTTAATTTGAGTGTTTTGCACTTTCTTTTATATTTTATGGAATATGTGCTCCTATGTTCTTACTTGTTATACTTGTTGGTTCTTGTTACTTGGAGAAAGTTCTCCACCCAGGGGAAAGCTTGAGATGGATTGGGATGTTCGAGATTGTGTGGTGAAGCTGGGTGGAAGAGAATTCTATAGAGGTTATCGGAGTGTTGAGGTTGAAGGGGATTGTTGGAAATAGATTGGTGTACAAGTATCGGACCGTTGCTGACTATTTTGATAAGGAAACTCGGCTAAAGAAAGAAGAGATTGTGGATTCAATTCGGTGCCATTTTATCTAATCTCGAAGCTCACAAGTTGGTAAGGGATGGAGTTATCGGATATATCGCTCATCTACAAAATAATCTCAAGAATCAAGCTGAGTTGAGGAAGTACCTGTTGTGAATGAAGACCTCGATGTATCCGGAAAATTTGGGTTCTTTGTTGTCAGATAAAGAAATGGAAATTGTGGTCGATTTATTCCCAGGATTCAAACCATTTTCCCAGACTCCATATCATTTAACTCGGCTGCGTTCTTCAATTGGAGATTGTTTTATCAAGAGGTTTCTGTGCTTAAAATTTCAGCTCATTTGGAGTTCAGATGAGGGGTCAACGAAGTAAAACAAAATCAAACAAAAAGCAGGGGATGATCAACGGCCGTTGGAAATTAAGCCTTGAAAATCAACGGCCATTGAAATAATGCAGTAGCTCCCTACTGTACACACCATTTCCAACGGCCGTTAGCCTTCAAGGCAACATTTTCCACGGCCATTGGAACCCGAAATGCGGCCAAAAAGGGTTCAAAGTGTAGATTTCGGCCAAGGAGGGTTCAAAACTTGCCTAAACATCCAAAAACCAACTTACGAACTTATCAAGCTCAAATCATCAAGAATCAAGCACATGCGCATATATGAGCACAACCGACGCATTCGACAAACAAGCATGCATAAAAGAATCCTAAAACCAACTTATCAAAACCAAGATGCACAAAACTACTTCCTAACACCATATACTACACATATGCAAGAAATGGGAAGAAGGGGATTAAGGGTTCAAGCCAATTATCCATCCAAAACCATCACTCATTCTTGGAAACATCAAATGGGCACATATATGCATCAAATTGATCAAGAATCATGCTAGCAAGCTTCCCCCTCACAAGCCCACATATACAATAAAGACCATAGCTCCCCAACCAACAACCAAGCCACAACATTATAAATAACCAAGGCATATGCATCAATGATCACTAAATATGCAACAAATGCCATCACAAGTCATGGAAATGCATCAAGCTTCATATATCATCAAACCCTAACTATTTACCCAAGAACAAACCCAACAATCTACCACATTAATCCACAAGATATTTAGATGAATGAAGTCTCAAGAACAAGAGGGATGCAAATATGGAGTTACCTTAAAGAGAAATGCAAGAAACAAGGTTTGGCACTTGGAATTCTTCTTCTTCTCTTCCTTGGGGTGTTGCTGCATTTTGGAGAGGAAAAGGATAGAGAATGGCTAAAAATGGTATGAGAAAAGGGAAAAAGTCTTGCTAATTCATGGGCTATGGGTCCCACAATAGGTTTTAGGTGTGTATATGTAGCACCTCACACGTGAGGTACCACATCCCCCGCACTATGGTCCGACTCGAGTAACGAAATAGAAAGTCCGTACCCGTATCCGACCACGACGAATGGAAGACAAAAGAAAAACACACCTAAGCTAGGCGGAACGTAGATCTTGTCAAATAAAAACCAATCATAGCGGAAGAGTTAAATCAAACACATGCATTAGCCATAGGCCTACAAATATTAAACACACGATTCACAAACAAACTTGGGCTCCTCAGGCCTCGTTTTAACTCATAATAAATCCCAACAAGGGCAATTCAATAACAAATGCATAAAGATTCAAATTCATAACTTATAAAGTCGAATCATACATAATTTAAATATATATGCAAATGCAGAGACTTTTCTAACTCAACTTAACCGACTCAAAGACTCAACGCAACTCCGCCTAGCTCGAAACTCCAAGCCAAACCTGCACACTAAAAAGTTGGGGAGGGAGAGGATCAGTCTTACAACTCGACTGAGTGAGGGGCTACCCACACACACTATACATATAAGAGCAAAGGACATACTAATCACACAGTTCGTGAACTCAGGGATAGTTTTTACACACCAAAGTTTAGCCCATAATACATACATATAGGAAATTCTTATCAAAATAGAACAAAATATAGCTTGACGGGTTCTTTCATATCAAACATTCCGGTACAAGTCAAATCAAATCCATTTATTTCAAATCGTACCAATTCTTATTGATTCTTATCAATTGTTATCCATTCTTATCATTCACATTAGAAAGGTCCATATTTATCATAGTTAAGAATCTATCCCCGTTTCACTAACTTGACAAAGCAATCATGCAAGACTCGGGGGGTAAGAGTAACAATTCCCATCCTGGGCTTCTCAAATAAATTTAAAACCAAACATATCAATCATTTATGCATAAAATATGTGTACGATAAATAGGGTCCCCCTTACCCACACCTCTTGGGCCCCATTCACTCATTCGTTCATTCTTTCATTCATTATCCTAACCCGCTACTAGTTAGAAACATAAATATGTGTACGATACAAACTTTACCTTACCATAACCACGCTTTACATACCTCACCGTGTCAAATCCTTAGCATATTCCTTTGCTCGTAGCTCCCGGCTCATAAGAGGCACACGATTTGAAGCGTAGTTTAGCATTACCAATCATAATAAATCAATTCAAATCAAGTATACATAGTCTTGTACATTGCTCTTCATACTTGAAAGCACATTATCATTCACAATTTCCACATTTCACACATATTTACATATATTAAAGGCTATAGTTCGCATATTTGAAATCGGGCACATTTCATAGGGTTTAACTATAACCTAACCTCACTTTACACCGACGAAGCCGAGAACCAAACATGTAATTTACTCCGAAATCAAAACAGACCTCGAAACACCACCCCAGGTGCACCTGAGCAAACTGGAGACAAGACACAAGGCCTTGACTCAAAATGAACCACATAGACGCACGACATTTTTGCATATACTCAAAAGATGCAAATACTTAAGAAAATCTCAATTTCAAACTAAATCCATGTAATTCAAGACATTACATAGCCCTTCATAATCATTTATAATCATAAAACAAGTTCACATGCACAATTAATGCATAACACGAAGTGGGGATACATAACTAGGTGCAATTATGTTTCGTGCAAACAATTCACATTACTCGAGTAACATAAAATGCATTGGAGAACAAATACATACATATAATCATGGTAAAACAAGTTAGGATCAAGTTTGGAGATGGAAAGATACGAGAAAAAACTGAATGAAAACAAGAGAAAGGGTTCCGAGCACAAACGGGCAAAATCTGACAGTTTTTCAAAACGGACAAGCTGTGGGAAAATGATCATAACTTGAGTTTGAGAAATGGGTATTGAGTTTTTTTAATTGGAAATGAAAGTAGACACACAGACCCTTAAAATGGTGAGTAGCTAGAATCATGGTTCAAAGCGAGACGAAAATGGCGTAGGCGCGAAGTTGATCGAATGCAGTTTGTCAGCGAAGTGGTGACACTAAAAAGAAAAGGTTATATCTCAGAAACCACAATGAATTTTGCGGTGAAACCAATTGGAGAATGTTCTACACTTAACAAGGTTTCTATAGTTCAAATTTCAGCCAATTCTGAGTACGTATGAGCACGTCATGGCCGCTACAATTTCACACTGAAAACTAGTCGCGGCCTCGACCTTAATTTTGCAAACCTTCGAGCCCGCGACCATTTTTAGGCATAAATCGGTCGCGGCCGCAACCAAGCTTTTCAGCCATCGCGATGCAATGTGGGAAGGGTTCCAAACTTGCCAAAAACCATCCAACACCCCAAGAAATGACACAAAACAAACATATAACATCCAATAACACATAGAGGACACATAAGAGCGCAAATTGGACTCCGAAACGAGCCCGAGCACCCAAAATACGAAACCTTCACTATTCATCCATCTTCCCCAAATCACATAGGCACAAAATCAAGGCATAAATGGTCGTAGAATTGAAGCACGTAATGAGAGGGGTACAAATCTTACCTTTGATCGTTGATCAGACGGGTGGATGTCGAAAGCTTGAGCTCAAAAGCTTAAGGGCCAAAAATGGAGAAACTCCCTCCCTTTTCTTCTCTTGCTGCTGCTGATCGTTTTAGTGGGGGGGAGAGGGATTTCAGCCTTTAAGGCTTAAATGGGTCGGACAAAACGGGTCAGGTCAAAAGCTCCGGTCCGAAAGGATCGGATTTTAAAACGGTAGGGCTACCAAACGGTTTTAGAAAATTAAACGGTTAATTTCATTAAATCTGAATCGTCGAAACGAATTCAATGATGGGGTTAGAATTCGAATTCGAATTCCCGAGCTCAAAGTAGCCACGAGGGCCAAAACACCCAAATTAAAATTAGGTATCCTAATCGGCAAATATTGGGCGATTGAGCCCAAGAACAATTAATTAAATTCTAATGCGCACCTATTAAAATTAAATCCACATTGACACGTACGCATGCTAATCACATAATTCACAAAATTACAGAATTAAACTCACGTGTGACGCCATACCTAGAAAACTGTGGAGCGGGGCGTCACAGTATAAATGTATGCAGTTTGTATTTCGGGTAAACGAAGGTCGAAACGAGGTCGGAAAATTATGGGGTTAGGCTCATTGTGTAACGCCCCGACTTTTCGGCCGTACAGGTATGACATATGTGTTTACCAACGTGCATGAATTAATTGTTTTAAATGCGTTTCATATTTAATTTCGCTCATTTAATTGCTATAATGTGAAATATTTGGAACTTATGTGATTACTTGAACTCTTTGCATTTACGTGAATTATGTGCGCCATGTTCGTGTTCGAATTGATTTTGGAATTTTGTGAAACTTAAGCATGTTGTGTATTTATGTGTTATGAATGTATATTTATGCTCGTGGTATTTTTCCGACCTCGATCAACCGCCCGAAAGCTACCCAGAACCCAAACACATCACCCTTACCCGCCTAAATGACCCTACCCGACTAAAATACCCATATCTCCCACAATACTTAACCAAATGGGGCAAACTTTGGACCCATATGACCCTTACTTAATAACCTATCAGCCTTTACAATCCTTATTACATTCTACACACTAAAACTTAGAGAAATAAGGCTGCAAACCGAGCTCTTCCATTTCCCCTCCAAAAGGCACTATTCACCTTCTTCCAAAAGTGAGCACACACCTCCATCTTATCCCACACTTGAAAGGTAAGCATGAAATATGATTTGGCATCTCTTTCTTGTTCTTTTAAGTGTAATGTAAGTTATGGTGTGAGTTTGATTGGAGAAGTGATCAAGAGATTGAATAGTAAGGGTTTGGTTGAATTCTTGACATAGCATGCTTCCTTGTTGTTTCTTGTGATATGATTGAGGTTTCTTGCTCCCAATACCTTCATTAAAGTTTGTATGAAATGATTTTAGTTGGTAGTTAAGGATCCATGAAGTTGCCACTAATGCTTGAATGAGAGAAATTGGAATTTTGGACTTTGATGCATCTCATTTCGATTCTTGCACGTTAGACTCGTTTATGGCATGATTTAGGACATGAAAAACCTTGCATTTGGTTGCATAAACTCATCCTAGCATGTGATTTTGAGTTTGGGTATTTTGGACTTGTTTTGGTCGAGTTTTGTTGCCAGGGTATGATCCACAGGCATGGGAATTAACCCATGGCCGTAGATTTGAGCCAGAGTTTCTACCCGTTTTTGGCCGTTTTCCCATGGCCGTGGAAATTTTGCCTTGTTTTTTCCCACGGCCGTGGATTCTTCCCTGTTTTCTACCCGATTTTGTTTTACTTCGTGTTTCTTCATCCAAACTCCAAATGACCTAAAATTTTGACTGTATAAATCTTTTGAAGTCTATTTTAACCTCCAATTATAATCACCTCAATATCTTTTCTAGTTTAAGAGATATAATCAATTCTTTTTGGTGTGGCCATTTTCTCGGAAACCTGCATTCATCTAACTTCGGACCTACACCATTTTCTCCTCGCTTTGAACCATGATTGGAGCCATACCTTCTTGAAAGATAAGTGTGTCTATTTTCATTTCCAACAAACAAAACCCAATTTCAACTTCTAAAACTCTAGTTATTCTCATTTTACTCCAGCTTGCGCGTTTTCAATTTCTGTCAACTTTTGCTAATCGTTGCTCAAACCTCTCTCTTTGCGTCCCTTTCACCCCTTTTACTTCCGTATGTGCTCTGAATGAATTTTATGCTTGATTAATTGATTATTTGTGATGTGTTAGGATAATTTTGTGGAAGTTATGAATTCGGTTGAAATGTTATGTGCGAGTATGACTTTGTATGCCCTAAATTGCTCCTTAAATGCGCATAAATGAATGGATTCTTGAATTGTGTACTCTAATTGTGTACTTTACCCTTTCTTTATGACTTGTGTGACTTGTGAACTTATTGAAATACATGTTATGATCATTATTTGATATTGATGACTCGATTTGAATTGAATTATGAAAGATATGAACTCGAATGGAATGTATGGGCATTTATTGTGCACATGAACATCTCCATGACATGATATTACTCCTGATACATCTCATATCATGCCCATTTGATTACTGAGCGTCATATGTGGTCATATTGAGTCTCACATTACTTTTCCTGCACAGATTCGGGTTCGATTGGAGACGAGGCCACTTTGTGAGGCTTGGTTCTTTTGTTTTAACTTGAAGGTGGGTTTCTCTTCTATTAGTTAATGATGACCCGATATATAATCCCAACGTGCAATGTTTTGAGCCAAAGTATTATAAATATATATATCGCGTCTTTTCATCGAGTAAATAATTGCCAACATTAAGCCCTTTTTATTTATGAACCACCTACCTTATGTTTTGGAGAATTGAATGAAATGCACATTTATGGGGCCCAGGGACTTAGTGTGCTTGGTGATCCAGGGAGGCATAGGGCCGACGGTGATCCTTGCATACTAGTCCCGCCAAATTGCGGTGATACCAGACCCCGTCAGGAGGTTTGGCAGGGAATGGGAGCTGAGCCCCATTGGGGGATTCATGTACCCCCATTGGATTATGAATGGATGGTTCGGGCCGATCACCCGACCATCACCCTGAGAAGGAGGAATCGTGAGGGAAGGCCGGTACACGGATTGCCCAAATGGATAATTATAATTTATGAATGAGCACGAAAGACTTATGCATGATCACTAATAAATTATGAATAATGATTTACGATTTATAACAATGATTTATAATTTATGAATACACGAGGTCGAAGAAGGACACTTAAGCCTCACGCCGGGCTCACTTATGACCTATGAATATATTTAGGGATTGAAATTGATTGTTATAATCCCATTAGTTGATTTTGTTCTTTTACCCACTTGGAAAATCTTTTCAAAACCTCTTTTGGGATTATAGCTTGCATGAATGTGAATTTAATTTCGTCGTATTATATATTTATGCCTCGTTTTATACCCATCAGTCTCCTATAGACTGAACCCGGATTTGTTTCAGTTGTGTTGTGCAGGTTTCTCTTGGAGAGTGCTAGGCGAGGATTCGAGTCTTGAGAGTCGTGTCTTTGTGTCTAGTGTTTGTTTTACACACACTCATATTTATTTATATATTTAGCTCTTGGACGCCTATGGCGCTTTATTTATTGTTTTAAGGTCGTGATATATGTAATGCACTGTTGTAGAGCCCGTGGCTCGATTTGTTTACATGATAGGTATTTATGCTTCAACATTTTTGTAGTACTCTGATTGTTGGAAAAACAGTAAGAAACGCAGCGGAAGTTTTTAAAAAAATTTCCAAAAAGGATCGGACTCGTGATGCTCATACTTAAACGGAGGGAAAAACGAATCTTACGTTTACTGTTTTTCTTTCTTGAAGCAATTTAGCCACCCAAAATTGCTCTTCAAGCGGCTTGACCCCTCTCCTTGGTTTTATC
>JBBMKE010219276.1:0-14691 GCA_037834125.1 Lippia alba | reverse complement strand
CAGAAATAAGAAAACAACAACTTCAAACATCAATTACGATGCAAACAGTGCAGCACGTGTGTGCTTTAAATAATTTTAAAAAAAAATACGTGTCGAAGTTTGCTTACGTGTAATCCTACGTGCCCGCCAACGTGTACATCCGGTGGCCATGTAGAATACTCAGTCGGCCAACAAGGATTTTCGATGGCCGATTGTCCTTTAATTTCATGAACTCTAAAATTTTAGTCTCACATTTACAAATTCCCCAAATGGTGTTCAAAAATTTCAAATTGGACTATTCAACCGGATGAAATCAACAATTTTCCCTATAAAATATTATGTCCAACCCAATGGTGGAAAACATAAGCTAACATAGTAACATTTCGTTCGAATATCATGTGATTCATGTCAAATCTATAACAACCCAATGGTAAAAAACATAAGCTAACACTTCGTTCGAATATCACGTGATTCATATGAAACCTAGAACAATCATATCCCTCTCTCCACACCAAATACGCAAAAACTATTTCAGAAAATGGTGCGCGCAAGAACAAACCGCCATTGATGCAATGTTGATACAAATTGATATTAAAATTTACCATATAACAA
The DNA here is from genome assembly GCA_037834125.1 of Lippia alba. NCBI lineage: Eukaryota > Viridiplantae > Streptophyta > Magnoliopsida > Lamiales > Verbenaceae > Lippia > Lippia alba. Next base: position 14,100 of record JBBMKE010219276.1, on the reverse strand, counting down.
TCCGATTTATACACAATTTAACAAGAATATATTAATTTTTAGAGAGAAAAAGGAAAAGAAAAAAAGAAAAATAGATAAGTTTATGAGTTATACATAATTTTTTTTTCTTGTTTTGGTTTGAGTTTTACATGAGTGGATGTGAGTTATTGATTTACCTTTGATTTTGTTATGAATTTTTTATTTACTTTCATGATTTACTTTTTAATTAAGACGAGCAGTTGGTTTAGTGGTAAACATCTGCACCTATGAACCGTTAGATCATGGGTTCGAGTCTTATCAGGGGGTAATTGGAGAACCAATATTGATCCTCTTTATTAAAAAATAAATAAATAAATAAAAATGATTTACTTTTTAATTTTTCCTGGTTTCCAGAAAAGTTAGTTTTGATAAGTCCCAATTATATTGTTGCTATATCTCTTGTTTTTAGAAAAGTTAAGTCCCAAAATTTTATATTTAGTACTAAAATTTTTAATGCATTTATTCAATTTTTTTTATTTTCTTTTCATTATTATTACTATTTTTTGGGCTGGAACAAGCCCAACGAACTAGAATTATCCGACACAAAATTGAATTAATACACTCTTTCATCTAACGTCTTTTATTTGATATCAAATTTAAATTGAAGGAAAAAAAAGAAAAAAAGAGCAAGATCACAAGAGCATATAAGACTGTAACGGCACGGGATCCCCTGTTTCTCTATCCTATTACATCTCCTTTTTTGTCATTGGATTTGTGACATGTGACATTAAAATTATCACACCCAAAATAGGGGATAATATTCTGTGCTAACCGACATTAGACAGAAATCTCAGCAAAAAAAAAGCCTTTAGTTTCTTTGGAAAGTCCCATCAACCAAGGAAACTCCTTCCTCACTAAACTGAAGATAGAATCATAATTTAATTCTAAATCTTTTCGGACAAGATAAGTCAAGATAATCAACTAAAAGAAAAAATAAATCAACTTTAAATAACGATCAAGATAATCAATTAAAAGAAAAAATAAATCAACTTTAAATAACGACGCAATTACAGCGTCTTGATGTATTATGTTCTCTTACGTATCTTCTTTAATATGTTTGAAATACATAAAAAATACGAAAATACTAAACCAGCCTCATATTAAAGCAGATATGAAGTACTTCACAGCGAAGATACTAAACTGGCCATCATAGCTTACTGGGCTATTAAACCTCTCATATGAGAAGTGGAGAAAAATTTAAAGCTAAGCTTGGTATATTAAAGCAGATATGAAGTATCAAACATGTTCAGAAAAAAGCTGATAGCAAACAAAAGTCAGAAAAAATACTAAACCTAAAGCAAAAAAAATTAAGAAAAACACGTTTGCAAATTGAATAGAGATGCGGGGAATCGAACCCCGAGCCTCTCACTTGCAAAGTGAGTGCTCTACCATTTGAGCTACATCCCTTTATCATTTAAAGAATATACAACAAACAACACCGATATGAAGAACAAAACAATCAAAAGGACAATGAAATTATAATCACAAAACTCACACAAACTAGTACTAATTACCTCATTTACTAATTAGAAAACATAGGTTGCATTCTGTCATAGATTTTTAATTATCAAAATGCATTATCTAGCCAAGCTTTTCAAGATTAAATCATCTTCAAATCCAAAGTGTACGAACTTGCTACATAATGCTTGAAACCTGGATAAGATTATATTTCTGTTGGTAGTGTAGAACTTGAAATTTACAAGCCGCATATAATTAGAATTGTCTCTGAACTATAGTATACAAAGAGAAAACAATGTGAAGAAGCAGCATGAACTCATGTAGTGGCCTATTTTATATTCAATGGCCTATTTTATATTTCAATCACATAACATCAGATTTTTTTGTTAAATTGTCAATCTATATCAAGCTTCGGCAAAATTTGAGTAAAGGGTACAAGAATAACTTTTGGAACAAAAACAAATAAATACATGAGTTCAGTAAAAAGAACAAAACACCTAGAAGGCACGATAATACGCCAAGCTTTTCAAGATTAAATTGTCTTCAAATTCATAGTGTACAAACGTGGATAAGAATGGTGTTGGCCCCCTTCTTATGAACTGCTCTAACCAATTTGCACATAGAAGTATGTTGGGGATGCTATATAGAAATGACTGAACTTTCTTATGCAAGCATAGACTTGAAATCTGCACATAGAAATAATACTATTTTCTTCCATTACTTGTATGCAGGTTCAGCTCCTACGAGTTTCACTGCAAAGACAGATTGACTATAATGACAGCTTGAAAGCATTCAAACTCGACACTCACCTTGCTTAAAAATTGGGAAGCAATGGCTATTTCACCTCAATTAGTTAACACGAAGAATAATCCAATCATCTAAAAATCCAAATTCACACCACATATATCAGACTTCTCATCCTAAAATTGAATTAGAAAAAAAAAGGAGGGGCATATGCTGCAAAACAAAAAAAATTTGAATAAAAATCCCTACCTCAATTCCGTATTCGAGGGCGACGCTGGTGAGGGAAACATATTTCCAAAAGCATGTTTACTGTATACTTCTTACTTCGCTAGGGTTTACAACCGAGGAATTTTTTTCTCAATTTGTCCTCAATAGAGCTTTTCCCTATTCATTCTGGTGATATTTTGCTGAATTGCAATAGAGATGAAATTATCTCCGTTCCTTCATTTTCACAGAAAATAAGAGAAGAAGAATTATGTCTTCACACTGTGAAGGGTTTAGACTTTAGAGAGAGAAAGTTCATTTTTATGTGGAAGGGTAGAGAGAGAGAGAGTTTTGTTGTCTAACGGAGTTAGCACAGAACATTATCTCTTGTTTTGGATGTGATTATGTTAATATCACGTGTCAAAGATCCAATGAACGGATTTGGCAAAACAGGAGATGTAACAGGATGGCGAAACAGGGGATCCCATGCCAGGCTGTAACCACAGTTTACACACAACCATGCATATCCCACTCACAAACGTCTTTTATTTGATATCACATTTAATTTGAAGAAAAGCCAAACGAAAAAAAAAAAGCAAGATTACAAGAGACCAAATCACATCACGTCACACAAGAAACGAAATCAAGCTGTAAACACAGTTTACACAAAACTATGCATATCCCAATCAAATTTACAGAACCCATTAAATCTGAGAAAGAAGACTCTCCATTCTTGTCCGAGGCCAACACCTAACCATCAACGGTTTAGCCTTGGCTGTAACAATCGCAACCCCGTGTTCAGTCAAATCTTCCAACTCCTCACTTACTCTTCGCCAATCAAAGCTTTGAATAAGTGATCCCAATGCCAGAGCAATCATACGCATTGCCAAACCCTCTCCAGGGCATTTTCTCCTACCAGTTCCGAAAGGCATATGCTTGAACTCTTCCTGCGTCACCACGCCTTCCTTTGTCATAAATCTTTCGGGCTTGAACATCTCCGGATCATCCCAAACTTCAGGGTCGTTTTGTACGGCCCACACATTGACTAATAGCATTGTGCCACGCGGTTCGTGAAAGCCGTGGACAGTGCAGTCTTCTGACGACTCGTGTGGCAAGAGTAAAGGTGCCACGGGGCAAAATCTAAGTGTCTCCTTTATTACACAGTTGAGGTAAGGAAGCTTGGAAAGGTCGGAATCGTTGATGAGACGGTCCGGCTCTACCTGATTGTCGATTTCGTTTTGGACACTTTTCAGGACTTCGGGGTGGTTGAGGAGGAGTGTCATCGCCCACTCCATTGTAGACACTGAAGTGTCACTCCCTGCTTGAAGAAGTATCTAGGACAAATAGCAAAAATGTGAGCTGTAAAAGGAGATATACTATGGCAAAATTGTGAATGAAATAACTGGATTTTTTGTTCACATATCAAGAGTCTTAGATCATACTTTAATTTCTTTTCACTGCTAGCTATGATGCATGGGAACAAAGACGAGATTACGGATACAGCATGACACAAGATAAGAGAGAAACATAAGATGCAATAAGATAAAACAAAATGATATTTTTAGAGATATCCGTGTAGCTCATAATTGCTAAGTATAGATCTTACTGCTGTGAGGCTCTTAACAACATCGTCGGTATAATATTCAGGATCTGTTTCTTGCAATGACAGTAGGACTTCAATCATGGTTTCCCCCTTTTCATCTGCCGATCTACGATTATTGCCTCTCCCACGAATCCCATCGATCAAATCTTGCAGGAACTTGTCCCTCCTCTCATTTACGGCTTTCATGTTTGTTAAATATATTGTATTTACGGGAAGGTTGACTAAGATCCTGTAATTATAGTGATAGGCAGATTTGGTGATACCTTTGTTCCCCTTTACATCCCTTTATATTTCTTGTAGCTAGTATAATCTGTACTAAGAAAAACAATCAAAATTATACGATGAATACAAACAATGAATTTCCAGAATACTGTGTTCTAACATGGTATTAGAGCAGCGTTAGAATCCTTAGGACTCAGTGATAACATCATCATCCCTATCAATCCCAAACCCAAAAATCAGCCATAACCGCGCAAGCAAATCATGTCAAACCCAAACAACCCAGAAGCGGCAGATCAAAGCCCAAAGCCGCTGAAAAATCCAACATCGCCTAAATCCGACAAATTACCGATCGGAACAGGCCCAACTCTGATACAGAGGGTTCCATTGAAGCAAAATCCCAAACTATCTGAAGGGGCGGCGCAACTTCAGACCTCAAAAGCGACAACCACCGGAGATAAAACTCCTGACAGCACCAGCCGCGGAGACAGCACCGGATGCCAAAAATATACCTCCACCACCGGAGATGGGGTGAGAGGAGAAAATCGACGAGCCCACGTGGCCGTTACCGAAGGAAAAAATGGATAGGGGAGCTATGGAAAAGATGCCGCCGCAAGCATAACTCGAAGGAACACCAATACGACGACAGTAATGGTCGGCCGACCTAGCTCCTCCATCATCTCCGGCGGCAATGAGCAGAACAGAGGAAATGGAATGTGTCAGGAGAAAGATCGAGGCGCAGTAGGTATTGGGTTTGGGAGTTATGCCTCAAACCCTAAGTTCCCTATATATACTAAGTCTGAAACAGCAAAATGGCCCCCCAATTCTGATAATCTACGAAAAGACCCCCAAAGTTTTAAGAAATGCAGTTTTCTCACTCAATCCAACACTAATAAAAGTTCTAAATGAATTATTGATTGTGGTGCCATGGATTCAATGACATTTGATTTATCCGATTTAATTGATCCGGTTGAACCAGCAACATCTTCTATTGAAACTGCAAACGGTGATTTGACTATCGTGGAAAAAGAGGGTTCGATTTGTCTCACACCAAAATTGAAACTGAAACATTGTCTCTATGTGCCATCTTTGTCCTATAAACTCCTGTCACTGAGCCACATTACAAAGGAATTGAACTGCATGGTCTTTATTTATCCTCGTTTTTGTTTGATACAGGACATTCATACGAAGGAGATCATTGGGCGTGGTACTGAGCAGGGAGGACTATATTATGTTGATGAAGTTCGCAGTCCATCAAAGGCACTTCTATCAGTGGGGAAGGGAACAACTCAACTTTGGTTATGGCACAGACGCCTCGGTCATCCCTCTGTCGGGTATTTGAGAATGTTGTTCCCTACTTTGTTTTAGACTAATCCAGAATTGAATTTTTCTTGTGAGACCTGCTTTACTTCAAAAAGTCATAGAACTTCTTTTAAACCAAGTAATACACGAGTTGAGAATGTGTTTTCTTTAGTCCATTCGGATGTGTGGGGACCAACACCGGTTTCAAATCATAATCAGTTTCGCTATTTTGTACTGTTTGTTGATGATTGCTCACGTATGACTTGAGTTTATTTTCTACGGCATAAGTCTGAAGTATACAGTACCTTTGTGGCTTTGTTAAGTTGATCCAAACCCAGTTCAACAAAAAAAATTCAAGTACTCCGGTCAGATAATGGCAGAGAGTTTGTCAACCAAGAAATAAAAACCTTTTTCCAAGAGCATGGCCTTGTTCACCAAACTAGTTGCCGGAACACCCCCCAGCAAAATGGTGTTTCTGAAAGAAAAAACCGCACTATACTTGAAATGACTCGGGCTCTCTTAACCGAGTCATATGTCCCCAACCATTTTTGGCCAGAAGCTGTTGCCAGTGCCACGTACCTCACAAACAGATTACCCACTAAGATCCTCAATCACCAAACTCTACTATCCGTACTCCAAAGCCAAACCACCATACCCCCTCATCTCACTTTACCTCCCCGGATCTTCGGTTGTTCAGTGTTTGTTCATATTCCTAAAATAAATCGGGGTAAACTTGATCTGTGTGCCGTGAAGTGTGTTTTTGTGGGGTATGCTCCTCATCAAAAGGGATACAGGTGTTATAACCCTGTCACCAAAAGAATGCATGTCACTATGGATTGTGATTTTGTCGAGACCAAATATTTCTTCCTTACCCAGTCACGGGTTCAGGGGGAGAGTCAGAATGAACCCTTGTCATGGCTACAATATTCAGAGTCAATCTCCACACCTGTTTCAAGCACAGAAGCCCTCAGTACCACCACCGTCTCTGCGCCCAATGAGTCTCCTCTGCATGATGTCCAAAACGAGGTAATATAAGTCCCTAACTCTCATCTTTCTGATATTCATAGTTCTAATATCACAAATTTCGTTGATACTGTTTCTGAGGATGTGACAGAGGATGTGACAGCTAGTTCCAGATATCCACAATGGAGTAACAGAGGAATACCACCACACCGATACTCCCCAGAACGTACATCTCGGTCAACTAAGTATCCCGTGGGAAACTTAGTCAGGGGGAGTATGTCTTGCATTGCGAAAGCTTTCCTTGGAAACCTTTGCAGAAAAGTTATTCCAAAAATCGTGTAAGAAGCCAAACGGGATAAAGAGTGGGAGGAGGCTATGGAAACAAAGATGAGTGCGCTAGAAAAGAATGGAACCTGGGAAAGGTGCGATTGCCCAGTGGAAAGAAGCCGGTCGGATGCAGGTGGGTGTTCACTATAAAACATAAAGCAGATGGGTCCGTTGAAAGGTACAAAGCCCGACTGGTAGCAAAGGGGTACACTCAGACATATGGCATTGACTACTCTGAAACCTTCTCTCCAGTAGCGAAATTAGACACAATTCGGGACTCATCTCAGTTGCAGCAAACAAGGATTGGCCCCTTCATCAGTTTGACATGAAGAATGCATTCTTGCAGGGTGACTTGTCAGAAGAGGTTTACATGGAGCCTCCTCCGGGGTTTTCAGAGGAATTTGGAGAAGGAGAAGTCTGCAAACTCCGAAAGGCTCTCTATGGCCTAAAACAATCACCTCGAGCATGGTTCGGGAGATTCACACTGGCAATGCAACAATATGGGTATGCTCAAAGTAATTCCGACCACACTCTATTCTTAAAGAAGCGGAGAGAACTGGTTACGTGTTTGATCATCTATGTAGATGACATGATCATAACAGGCAGTGATGCAGAAGAGATAGATCGACTAAGAAGGAACCTCTTCAGGGAATTCGAGATGAAAGACTTGGGATGTTTGAAGTACTTTCTTGGAATTGAAGTCCTACGGTTGAAGAAGGGCATATTCATCTCTCAAAGGAAGTATGTGCTAGACTTGCTGGCTGAAACCGGTATGCTCGACTGCAAACCGGTCGAGACTCCGATACAGGTAAATCACAGGTTAAAAGTAGAAGAAAATGGGGAACTAACTGAAAAGGAGAGATACCAACGGTTGGTTGGTAAACTCATCTATCTGTCTCATACGAGACCCGATATTGCATATGCCGTGGGGGTTGTGAGCCAGTTTATGCACCAACCTCAAAAGGAACACATGGAAGCAGTGATACGTATCCTTCGATATCTGAAAGGAACGAGCGGGTTTGGCATTATGTTTGGAAGATATGGCCATCTTGAAATCGAAGCCTATACCGATGCAGATTGGGCGGGAAATCCTAATGATAGGAGATCTACTTCTGGATATTTGACACTTGTTGGGGGGAATGTGGTAACGTGGCGGACCAAAAAACAGAAAGTTGTAGCATTATCTAGTGCAGAAGCGGAGTTCAGAGGTATAGCAAAAGGAGTAGCCGAAGTAATTTGGCTAATGAAGTTAATGACAGAGATTGGCTTAGCCCCTTCAGGACCGAGTCCCTTAAGGTGCGATAATAGAGCCACAATTAGCATTTCGGAGAATCCCGTTCAGCATGACAGAACGAAGCATGTGGAGGTAGATAGGCACTTCATCAAGGAAAAACTGGAAAATGGGACTATCACGATTCCGTTTGTGATTTCAGAGGACCAACTGGCGGATATACTGACCAAAGCTGTCACCGGGCAACTATTCCAAATGGTGTTGAACAAGTTAAGGATCGGCGACTCGATCACTTAACTTGAGGGGGACTGTTAAATATATTGTATTTACGGGAAGGTTGACTAAGATCCCGTAATTATAGTGATCGGCAGATTTGGTGATACCTTTGGTCCCCTTTACATCCCTTTATATTCCTTGTAGCTAGTATAATCTGTACTAAGAAAAACAATCAAAATTATACGATGAATACAAACAATGAATTTCCCGAATACCGTGTTCTAACAATGTTCCTTTTTGCGTCGCTAAACCATCTCATGAATGGGAATAAGTCAGCCAACCCCGATTTGCTCATTACCCGAGGAATCTGACCAAGAATATCCTGAAACTGATTCGCCTCTACTTAGTTAACCTCATTCCTGCCGTAATATCTCTTTCCAAATATCATCCTCTTCAGGACGTTGAACAACATCTCAAAGATTAAAACCCTCATCTCAATCACGGTCCCTGGTTTCTCTGAAGATACCTTGAAAAGATGCCGAATCAGTATTCTTACTTCATCCATTCTGATCTGAGAGAGGGATTGTAAGCGGTGGGATGACAGAAGCTCGATGGATGAGATCCGACGTAGATTTCTCTAGTGGTCTCCATGCGGGGCCCATGCGAGACCCGTGAAGTTGTAGCCAAAGTGTTTTCCAGCGAGGAGCCGTGGCCTGTTGGCAAACACGGCATCATTGGTCTTTGATAAGCATTCTGCTGCTGCCGACGGGGAATTCACGAGGATAGCAATGCGGGAACCCAGCTGCATGGAGAAAACAGGACCGTATTTCTTGGACAGGCGATGTAATGTTATGTGGATGGGTTTCTGCAAAAGGTGAATGTTGCCTATGACTGGAAATGTTAGAGAAGGGCCTGGAGGAAGATTCCGGAGCCTGTGAAAGAGGTTTTGAGTTACTAGATACATAGCCAGAAATAGTGGAAGATACAGGGATACGAACATCACCAGCTCCATGGCTTAACTTGAGGAGAGGAAAACAGAAATCTTTGATTTGGATGAGAAATGAGAAGTTATTGTCGATCCATTCAGTGCTGTTCTACGCGAACAACATAGGACTTGTTCTGGTGAAATAGGGTGGTTGGTGTCTTCTATCAAACAAACTCTGAAATAGGGTGGTTGGTGTCTTCGATCAAACAAACTCAGTTTGTTTGTTTGTTTGTTTTTGTTAAGTAAATGTTGTGTTCAGTCTTTAAAGTTTTAAATTTTTATCACTTTACCCTCTAAAACTTCAAAAATAACAAATAAGTTTCTAATGTTACTAATTTATTTCAAGTTAATCCCGCACTAAATTTTTCAATGAAAATATTGTCCGAAAAAAAATTATAATTGATTTCAAAGGTTGTTATTTTAAGAGTAAAAGACAAAAGTATCCTTACTAATCACATACTTGACATACATAATTTTTTTTCTGGTCAACATTCTTATCAGAAAAATTATGAACGTACTAACTTGAGATAAATTAGTAACATTAGGGTCGTATATGTTACTTTTGAAACTTTAAGGACTAAGACGACACAAACCTAAAATTTTAAGTACTAAACATGATATTTATTATTATTATTATTATTATTATTATTATTATTATTATTATTATTTTTATTTAGAATGTTTAGCATCTTCTAAAACAACCTTCTGTTTTTATTATTTGTTTATTTTCATATCTTTTCTTTTTTTAAATAAATCAGAGAAAATTGCATATTTGGTCCCATAGTTTTAAGGCCAATTTTTTTTCGTCCTGAACAGATTTTTTTAGTCCCAGATGTTTATTTTTTGACAAAGTTAATCCCAAACCCCCAAAAAATGCACGTTTGGTCCCAAATATAGTGTAAGCCGTTAGTCTCTCTTTTGATCAATTTTTTATTTTATATTTATATTTTAATTATAAATATTATATTAAAATAAATCAAAAAATAAAAATTCATATAGAATAACCTAATTAACAAACTATTTTTGTAATTATTATTCATCCATAAATATTATATTTTAAATAAATAAATATATTAATGAATAATAAATTAATATAATATATATTTAAATTATAAAATTACGGGGGGTGTGTCTTGGGGCAGGAGAGGGGGTTCTTCCTTTTCTTAATACTAATTTTGTTTTATATATTAAAATATAAATATAATTTTTTTGAGTTTATAGAATAAATCAAAAATTAAAAATTCATATAGAATAACCTAGTCAACAAATAATTTTTTATATTATTATTCATCCATAAGATATTATATTTTAAATAAATATATATTAATGAAGGATAAATTAGTATGATATAATATTTATAATTAAAATAAATAAATAAATAAATTATATTTTAATATACATTTTTATAAAACAAAAACAAACACACTCATGACCCATCCCCACCCCCACCCCCACCCCAAAACCCTTCCCAGGGCCCCCCGATTTTATAATCTAAATATATATTTATAATATTTGTTCTTTATTAATATATTTATTTATTTAAGATATAATATTTATGGATGGATAATAACGTTAAAATAATTTATTAACTAGGTTATTCTTTATGGATTTTTTTATAATGTATTTTAATATAATATTTATAAAAAATTAAATTAAAAATATATATTTATATTTTAATATAATACTAATATAAAACAAAAGTTAAAATTAAGACAAGGAACAAACCCCCCACCCCACCCCATAGACACACACACACCGTGTTATTATATTTAAATATATATTTTTATTAAACTATTCTTTATTAATATATTTATTTATCTAAAATATAATATTTATGGATAGATAATAATATAAAAATAATTTTTAATTAGGGTATTATTTATGAAATTTTAACATTTTTTGTTTTATTTTAATATAATATTTATAATTAAAATTAAAATTAAGAAAAGGGACCACCCCTCCCCCCCCCACACCCCGTAATTTTATAATTTAAATATATATATATATTTATATTAATTTATTATTCATTAATATATTTATTTATTTAAGATATAACATTTATGGATGCATAATAATACAAAAATAATTTGTTAACCAGGTTATTTTATTTGCATTTTTAATATTTTTTATTTATTTTAATATAATATTTATACTTAAATATAAATACAAAAAAGTTTGGAGTTTGTATTTATATTTTAATTTTAAATATTATATTAAAAAAATTGATCAAAAGAGAGACTAGCCATTTTAACTCCGTTTTGAGATTAAAAGTGCATTTTTTGAGTTTGGGACTAACTTTGATAAGAAATAAACATCCGGGACTAAAAAAATTTATTTGGAATGAAAAAGAATTTGGCCTTAAAACTACGGGCAAAAATGCAATTTTCTCAATAAATCAACAATCATCATCGTGCTTAAAACAACGTGAATCATATTTTGCCACAAGCTTCCAAGTGAAAAGTTAGAGCGGGATATTATTTATTGAAAGAGCCAAGAAGCATAAGCCACCTTGTCAATTTAAAAAGTTCCTTTCCATATAAAAGTGTATATTGTTTTGGTTGGGCCATAATGACTTGAATTTATGCTGGATCAGATGATAATATAATATAAGACCGTCAGTGGTCAAATTCAGATCCAACTATTGGAGGATATTTTGTAATTATGGCAAGTCAACATTCCTTAATTTCAGGATGATCGTTGGGCTTGATTGATTGTCTTTCCTTTTGTATGTTGTTTCCTTTATTTGCTTTTAGGGTTTAGGACTTATTGTATACATAGTCTATTTTATACATGTTGTAAACTAACACATTATGCAATACACAAATCAATTCTACCATTCTTTATCTTTTACATGGCATCAGAGCAGGTTTTAGAATCTGTCTTTCCTCTTAACACGACTATGAGTAATATTAAAGGTGAAGAAGAACATCTCTCTCGCCTACGCTCACCAGATTCGTGCAGTTCACAATCAAGACGACAAGATTGTTGGAACCATCTTGTCATGTACCAGCCACGCAGCTGTTGTAATTGGAACAAATCAATCCCACATGGGTCAAACAAATGATACCAGACACTTTGTTGTTGCTACTGGAACAAATTCGCCAGTTCCAGCCTGTAATTTTTCGAGCAATAATCGTGATTGGATTGTTGATACCGGAGCAACATGTCACATAACTTATGATGTCAATTCATTATTAAATGTTGACTTTCAACCGAACGTACCACCAGTACAGGTCCCTAATGGTGCGAAAGAAGAAGTTCGTGCCGTGGGCAAAGTCAATCTTGGAGACGGACTCATGCTGAAACAAGTTCTTGGAGTCCCTAATTTTTGTTTCAATTTATTATCTATAAGTAAATTGACAAAAGATTTGAATTGTTCTGTAACGTTTACCTCCGATCGTTTTGTGATTCAGGATTTAACCACGGGAAAGCTGATTGGAGAGGGTAGAGAGCGGAACGACCTATACCACTTCGAGGAAACGAGAGGGGAAAAGGCTTTAGCTGCTGGTACTTCGGGTAGTGTCAGCCTGTGGCATGGTCGATTAGGGCATCTACCGGTAAATCGTATTCCACTGGTACCAAACATACATATCTTTTCTGATTGCAAGAAAGCTTTGAATTGTGATGCGTGTTGTCGTGCAAAACAAACTCGTGCACCTTTCCCTCATACTACGAGTAAAACCACACATGTCTTTGATTTGATGCATTGCGACATTTGGGGCCCTTATAATACAGCATCACACACTGGTAGTCATTATTTTTTGACGATAGTGGATGATTTCAGTCGTGCAACTTGGGTGTATCTCATCAAACACAAATCTAAAACCAAAACTTATCTACTCATGTGTTTCAATTGGGTTCACACACAGTATAATTGAAGGTGAAAGTCTTGAGAACAGATAATTGCCTGGAATTTGCGCATGTTGATTTGAGAAAACATTACGTTGAACACGGAATAGAACATCAAACCAGTTGTGTGTACACCCCTCAACAAATGGAGTTGTTGAGCGCAAGCATAGACATATTTTGGAAGTTGCTCGAGCATTGAGATTCCAGGCACAACTTCCGGTCAAGTTTTGGGGTGAATGTGTCTTAACCGCTGCATATTTGATCGACCACATGCCACCCTTTGAAGTCTTCTTTGGAAGGACACCTAGTTATGATCATTTGAGAAGTTTTGGGTGTATTTTTTTGCACACGAAAGTACCAAATCCCGGGATAAGTTTGCACCGCGTGCCAAGATTGGTATTTTTGTTGGTTATCCTATGTCTCAAAAGGGATATAAGATATATGACATTCAAAGTAAACAGATTTATGTCTCAAGGGATGTCCGATTTAGAGAAGATGATTTTCTACCAACTATAGTACAGCTGGTACCAGATGCAAAACAGGTGCTACCGGATCTTTTTGTAGATGAGTTTTTTCCAGACACGGTTCCAGTCTCACCTATAAGGGTGCAACAAATTTCAGACGTCATGAGACTAGATTCTACCTTAATGGAAATACCAATTGTGGATGCAGAGATATCAACTGGTACTAATGACATCTAGACAAAGGCACAGGATTCGCAGGTACCAGAGGAACGTAGCACAGAGGAAGTTCCAGCTTCTCAGGCACTAGTACCTGAACAATCGAAAAATATTATTCCAGAAACTAGTTTCTCAGATGCAACCTCCCATCATCATCAGAAATGGGAACGCAAGATTTCACAACGGTTGTCCGGTTGTGAATATACTTTGCCTCATTCTCTTGCTCCTCCCAACGATAGGCAGCTCTCACCCTCTCCTTCAGCCAACTCGACGGTATATCCTCATTCTAAATACTTGTCAT
>JBBMKE010219060.1:0-14693 GCA_037834125.1 Lippia alba | reverse complement strand
GGACCTTGAATGCATTTATTGTGCACATGAACTTCTTTATTGCATCTAATATCTTCTTGAGCATGTCATCACATATGTATTTCGTAGCTGAGAGTCTCTTATTTGGTCTCATGGTCTCATTTCACTTGTTTGCACAGATTCGTGTTTGTTCAGAGACGAAGCCTCCACTTGACTTCTCTCTTGTTCACTTCTTTTGGTCTAAAGGTGGGTTTCTCTGCTATTAGTTAAACGACCTAATAGAACTCTACATGAAATGATTTGAGCCAAAATTAAATATATGTATGTGTCATTTTCATCGAGTAAATGTTTGCCAACGTAAAGCCTTTTGTTTGAACCCTACCTGGTTTTGGCGAGAAAAGAATGTATGCACAGAATGGGGGCCCGGGGCTTAGTGTGAGTGGCTAACCGCAGCGGCAAGGGCCAACGGGGATCCCTCATACTAGTCCCACCAACTCGCGGCGCAACCTGAACTCGTTGGAAATAGCGAGGAATGGGGTCGCCGACGCCTTTAGGGGATTCATGTACCCCTCTAGGTCAAGGAAATGGTGGCGGGTGTTGCAAACCCAACCATCAAATGGAGAAGGAGGAACGTGCGGGAGGGCCGGTACCGGTTCACCCAAACGTATTTAAATTGAATGATTGTGCACCTAAAGAAAGAAAGAAAGAATGCACGTATGAAAGAATGACATGAAAGAATGATTAATGATTACACGAGGTGGCGGAAGGAAAATTATGCACGCCCCCTTGCCGGGCTTGTAATGACCTTAATGAAATTGATAGATATAACCCCGAGCGTTGATTTCTCTCTTTTGCCCGCTTGGGAAATCGTTTCAAAACCTCACTTGGGATTATATTATGCATGTGAATGTTTACTTACCGCTTTATATATTATTGTAAGCCCCGCTTTTATACCCACCAGTCTCTTTTAGACTGAACCCGATTTGTTTTCAGGTTTTGTGCAGGTGTAAGGTTAGCTAGGCGGGAATTCAAGTCATAGGTCTTGCATTTCGTTCTAGCTTTCCTTTATACACTCATACTTTTGTAGTTACTTTTGTATTTATGAATTGTATTCCCGTGGAGCTTTATATTTAGCAATTGAGGCTGTGAAGGCTATGTTACGTGTATATTATGAATTTTGTAGAGCCCGTGGCTCATTTGTTCATGATTGTATATAATGGTTATGCTTCCGCTTTTACCGTTCTTCTTGCTCTGTTGTATGTTAAAGTGGTTCAAGGGTTAGCCCACCTAGCTTAGAGTGTGTATATGTCCTCGTTCTCTGGGATCTAGCTCGTGTATGGATTGCCCATTTCATATGCGGGTCGGGTCTCGGTGCGAGGGGATGTGATATCCCGCGCCAGACGTTACATCCCCTGAGTGGTATCAAAACCACGGGTTGCAAAACCCGGGCTTTCGAGTCATGTGGGTCTATCTAGGTCGTTCGACTTAGGGACTAAGTGTCAATGTGTTGCATTTTGCATCTTTTTCATGCTTATGTGACTTATTTGTAGCATCTTGAATGAATTGTATAGCATAATCATGCATTGACTAAAGAACATGCATTTTCAGCTTGTCTATTTCAGGATGCCACCCTGAAAACATCGTGATAGGTCTCCAGACCGACGTTGCAGCCGTAGGTCTCCTACACCACCACCGCAACAACAGCCGAATCCGGCTGAGGCATTTGTGACCTCAGTCATGAATATTATTGATCAAAGGATGAGGAATTTTGTGCCTCCGACACCACCGGCACCTCCACCACCACCGCCGCCACAAGAGACTCCCATTACTACTATATTGAGGGAATTCCAAAATCAGCGCCCCCTGAGGTTCTTTAAGGGGAATGATATGCAAGCAGAAATGTGGTTGAAGGAAGTCGGGCGGATTTGGGAGCTTATTCCATGTGATACATGGGAGAAGGCCCGATGCACTCTTATGCTCATACAAGGAGAGGCCTACACTTGGTGGGAAGGAAAGAGGATCATACTCGAAGCTGCAGGAGAGGAGATCACGTGGGAAGTATTTGAGAGGGAATTCAGAAGCAAGTTTATTCCACCCGCTTCACGTACCAAAAGGCTTAAGGAGTTTATAGAGCTAAAGCAGGGAAACCGGACCGTTGCTGAGTATATTGCAGAATTTGAAAGGCTAGCTTCTAAAAATAATGGGAGCCACATATGATAAAAGACCTAATCCTATGTGTTACGTTATTATTCAATATGCTCACATTTTCTCTACTTAGCATTTAGGTTGTAGTTCTATGATTATCTACAAGTTGAAATGCAGCCCATTAGTATCCATCCTTGAGTCAAACAAGTTGACCTAGTCCTAACTACTCTGATTGGCTTCAAATTCTAAAAACTGTTTTGGATTTTGAAAAGAGAGAATAGTTCTCTAAAAGGCGGATTTTTCATCTATAGTGAAAATTCGACCTAAGGCCTAAAGAGAAGCAATTAAAAGTGAAAGGAAATTCTCCAAACACTTAATAGCAATTGTACTCCCTCAAAAATGTGTTATAATGTATAACACATCAAAAGAATAATTAAGAGCAATCGTACTCACTCTCGTGCATGTTACATAATATAACACATCGAAGGAATTGTTCCATATTTCGATCACAAACGTGTCACAAGGTATGACACATTAAAGGAAATTGTTCCTTATTGGAATGAGGGAATACAAATGTCAATGCATGTGGACTGAAAATCCTCACTAGCAGGACCTTCGAGTCACGTACACTTGCTAAGAAACGAGTTCTTAGTCCACTAATTGCTTGAATTGCTTCCACCATCATTTAAGCCCCCTTTGCTCAACCTTACATGATGCTATTGTAGCATAGTTGATCAAATTAGTTGATGACATAAAAGATCATCCTTAAGAAGGACAAAAATGTAATGATGGTCAGTTTTTCTTCTAAACCTAATGAGGTAAAGGCATCAAGGCCAAAGAAGATGAAACCCTTAAAACCCAATGAAAGGGTGAGTAAAGGGATGTAGCACCTGGCGCGGAACACCACATCCCCCGCACTAAGATCCGACCCGCATATGAAACGGGTAATCCATACATAAGCTAGATCCCGGAGAACGAGGACTTACACACATGCTAAGCCAGACGGGCTAACCCTTGAACCAATCAAACATAAATCAGAGCATAACATAATCATAAACACGGAAGCATAACATTATATACATAATATGTACAAATGAGCCACGGGCTCTACGAAATTCACATAACAAGTAGCATGGCCTTCACAACCTCATTTACATAAGTAAAGTACGCTAAGGGCATTCTATTCATAAATACAAAAGTAAATAAATAGATATGAGTGTTCAAGGAAAAGCTAGAAGTAAATGCAAGACCTAAAGGACTCAAATTCCTGCCTAGCTCCACCTAACCTGCACAAAACCTGAAAACCAACCGGGTTCAGTCTAAACGAGACTGGTGGGTACAAAAAGTGGGGCTTACAATATATATAAAGTAATAAGTAAACATTCACATACACGTTATAATCCCAAATAAGGTTTTAGAACCAATTTCCCAAGCGGGCAAAAGAGAGAAATCAACTCAATGGATTATAACTATCATTTCCATTAGGTCATTATAAGCCCGGCAAGGGGGCATGCATAATTCTCCTTCTGCCACCTCGTGTAATTCATTAAACATTTGTTCATTCTTTCTTTTATGCATTTTTTCTTTCTTTTGTGCACACACAAGCATTTACCCTTCTTCCTCCAGTTTGGTGGCCTGTTTGCAAGGCCCGACCACCCTTGCATTGACTAAGAGGGGTACATGAATCCCCAAAATGCACTAAGTGGCTATCCCTTGCTATCTCCAACGAGGTCTAGTTGCGCCGTTCATTGGTGGGACTAGTATGAAGGATCCCATTGGCCCTTGCCTCCCCGGTTAGCCACTCACACTAAGCCCCTGGGCCCTATACTGTGCATTTGTTCTTTCTCGCCAAAATATGGTTAGGGTTCAAATAAAATAATGCTTTATGTTTGCAGTCATTTACTCTAGAAAACGACTCTATATACATATAGAGTTTTGGTTTCAAAACATTTTACATTGGGTTCTATTAAGGTCGTTTAACTAGTAGTAGAGATACCCAACTTGAAAGCCAAAAAGAGCAAGAGAAGTCTCAAAGATCGGCCTCATCTCCGAACAAACCCGGATCTGTGCAAGAAAAGTGAAGTGAGACACAAATGACCAAATAAGACGCTCCACAATGCTAAAATATGATATGAGATGCAATAGAGGTTAAATTAATGCCAATGAGATGCATACAAGTACAATTCAATCATTCTTTCGTTCATTGAAACATTCATATTCATTAGAATGCATATCTTTCGCAAATCACTTCAAATTAAGGCAAAATTCACCAATAGCATGCATAACACATATATTAACTTGGATATAATCCATACGAATCACCAAAGTAGGAGATAATAAGCATTTAGGGTTCACATTTCACATATTTGATCAATCATGCGCATAAAGGAGCAACGAAGGCACACGATTGCATAACTCGCACAAACCACGACCAAAGAACCTCAAATTTTAACACGAGGCACTTAACTCATGCATAAGATATAATATAAATCAAATCACGCATCAAGAACTCAAATCATATCAATACATCCTTAAAATCATTCATACCATGCACGGGAAACAAGATCGAGGTGGGGGACGAGCAAACCGGGGGTGGGAGACCCCCAACCCTTAAAAAAGTGGGTAATGGCCGTTACCTGGTATAGAGGATTCCCATACCAGATTAACGGCCGTACACCCAAGCAACGCAAATTGGGTTTAACGGGCGTTACCCCATCCAGGGTTGGGAATTTTGATTTCCAGCCCTATTTTGCACCCTTTAAGCCACAACCAAGCACTCAACAATCAACCCAACACATCAAGGCATTCTCCAAGACAACAAATCCAAGAAATCAAAGCTCAAGCATGTGAAGAAATAAGCCAAAACACGAACAAGAGCAAGAAAGATTCAAATGTGATCATTTCTTCAAATTTCCCCAACATGATCATTAATGGAAAGTTTATAAATTCTTAACAACCACATAATACATGCTCATAAATTCAATAAGTAAGTTAAGAGGATCTCAATCATGCCTTAAAACAAGAAAACTAACCAAGGAAACCTAGTATGCACAAAATCATGCTCAAACCCTCATAAATAACCAAGAACTCAAAACCTTAGCAAACTTCCACCAATTCATGCATAAATACACTTAAATGAAATAGGAAATGATGCTATACAAGAATCCAAACTCACATATCAAAGGAAGGAAGAGATCAAAGTGGTGGTTCAAGAAGGAAGATGATGAATAGTGCCCAATTCCCCTTCTCTTCTCTTGGCTCACGGTTTGCAGCTGTTTTGGAGGGTTTGTGTTGATGAAATTGAAATGAAAATAATGAGGGCTGATGGGTTACCAAGTAAGGAAGAAACGATTGAGGTTTTGCCTCATTTGGGTAAGTATAGAGGGAGATATGGGTATTTTAGTTGGGTAGGGTCATTTATGCGGGTAGGGGTGGTAGGCTTGAATTCCGGGTGAGTTTCGGATGGTTGGTCGAGGTATTTATTCATTCATAACACATAAAAACACAACATACTCAAAATTCACAAAGTTCTGAATTCAAAACACAAATAATCAGTACGCGATCAAATCATTCATGCGCATATTATACATTCGATCAAATATTTCAAATACTTTACATAATCACTTAAGTCATATAAGTCACATTAACAAATATTTCAGGTAATAACAAGTTAAATCACATAATTACACAACTAATTGAATTTAAATTGCACAATTAAGACCGCACACGACATACCTATACGACGGAACGATCGGGGAGTCACAACCTCTCCCCTTTAAAGAGAACCTGTCCTCGGATTCACTGCTCGTCCGGAAAAAACTCGGGGTAAAATTTTCTCATCTTATCCTCTCCTCCCACGTCATCTCTTCTATGTCATCACTTCTCCAAAGGACTTTGACAAGTGGGATTCACCGATTTCTTAACTCGTGAAATTTTTTATCCAAAATTCTAATCGGCTTCTGAACAAAGGTGAGATTCAGTTCCAACTCTATCTCTTCCACGGCCTCAATTGGTAGAACCTCTGACTCATCCCAATAATACTTCCTAAGCTGGGAGACGTGAAAAACATTGTGGATCCCGATCATGCTCGGAGGTAAATTCAAACGGTAAGCTGTATCCCCGATTCTCTCTAGGATTTCAAATAGTCCCAAATACCTAGGGTTTAATTTCCCTGTTTTACCAATTCTCGTGAACCCTTTTTGAGGAGAAGCCTTCAGAAATACCCTATCGCCGATGTCAAACTGTATATCCTTTCTCCGACAGTTGGCATAACTTTTCTGGCGGTCCTGAGCTGTCTTCATCCATTGTCTAATTATCTGAATCTTATCAATCGGTTTCTGAAAGGCCTTAGACGGCTTATCTTCATCCTCGCATCTCCTCATACCCTCCTGCTTAGTCCAATTCCATTCCTCCAAATTGAAAAACAAAGGAGAACGACATTTTCTTCCATATAAAGCCTCAAAAGAAGCCATCTTGATCGATTCTTGATAGCTATTATTGTAAGCAAACTCGATCAGAGGCAACTGCTCATGCCACGAAGTTGAAAAATCCAATGCACAGGCTTTTAACATAACTCCCAAATACTTGATTAACCTCTCAGACTGCCCGTCCGTCTGTGGATGAAAAGTCGTGCTAAAATGAAGTTTTGTACCCAGATTCGTCTAAAGTTCCCGCCAAAAACTCAAAGTAAACCTTGGATCCCTATTGGATACGATACTGATCGGTACTCCATGAAGTTTAACAATCTCATTATAATAGAGCTTGGCCAGTTTCTCAACCTTATCCATCATCCAAATAGCCAGAAAATGAGCTAATTTTGTTAATTTGTCCACTATTACCCAGATTCCATCATAACCACCTTGACATGCGGTAAACCCGAAAGAAAATCTATTGTTACTTGTTGCCACTTCGCCTCGGGTATCCGTAATGGTTGCAATAGCCCGGATGGCTTCTGATGTTTGGCCTTAACCAACTGACAAGTCAAGCACTTTTGAATATAGTTGATCACATCCCTCTTGAGTCTGTGCCACCAATAGAATTGCTTGAGATCCTTGTACATCTTATTCCCACCGGGACGGATTGAATAGGCAGACTTGTGTGCTTCATCCAAAATCACCCCTTTAAAATCCTCGGATATCACAATTCTAGTCTTGAATCTGAGTAATCCCATCTCATCGAACCCAAACGGACCTTCCGGATCATCCTTAGCCTTTCTGACCAATTTCTGAACGTCGGGATCCTTTCTCTGTCCTTCAAAGATTCTCTGTCGAAGATCCGCCTGAATGGAAATTATAAAGACTCGAGCCTTAATTCGAACTAGCTCTAACTCATCTCCAACATCCTTTTCCATTTTAACACTAGATACACTAGCCTTCCTGCTTAGGGCATCCGCGGCCACGTTGGCTTTGTCGGGATGGTATTTAATTACACAATCATAGTCTTCAAGCAATTCCATCCAACGTCTTTGTCTCTTGTTCAATTCTTTATGAGAGAACAAATACTGGAGACTTTTGTGGTCGATGGAGATCTCGAAATGCACTCCATAAAGGTAGTGCTGCTACTTACCCAAAGCAAAGATAACCGCAGCTAGCTCGAGATCGTGAGTGGGGTAATTCTATTCATGCTCTTTCAGCTTCCTCGAGGCATAGGCAATCACCCTTCCATTTTGCATCAACACAAAAACTAGGCCTTCTTTCGAGGCGTCCGTATAAACCGTGTAACCTTCATCACCTTCAAGTAGAGCTAGAACAAGTGTAGTCGTCAATTTCTCCTTCAACAATTGAAAACTATCCTCACACTTATCATCCCACTCGAATTTAACCTCTTTCTTAGTTAGCTGAGTTAACGGGGCAACAATTTTTGAAAAGTCTTTTGCAAATCTTCGGTAGTACCTGGCCAAACTCAAGAAACTTCGAACCTCTGAGGTGTTCTTCGGACTTTGCCACTTCAAGACTGTCTCAATCTTGGATGGGTCCACTTCCAACCCCCCTTCTTGAGACAATGTGGCTTAAGAATGTTACCAGGTCAATCCAAAATTCACACTTACTGAATTTGGCATACAACCGCTGCTCCCTTAAAGTGTCCAATACCAATCTTAAATGCCTTGCATGATCCTCAGGAGTCTTAGAAAAAACCAGGAAGTCGTCGATGAATATGACCACAAACTTATCGAGATACGATCGGAAGACACGGTGCATCATATCCATAAAAGCTGCTAGGGCATTTGTTAAACTAAAAGGCATCACCAAAAACTCAAAATGTCCGTACCGAGTGCTGAATCCCGTCTTTGAATGTCTTCTTCTCGATATCCCATCCTTCTCCTTGATAAAGAGAACCGGTACACCCCACGGTGAAGAACACGGGTGTATAAACCCGTTCTTAAGAAGCTCTTCCAACTGAACCTTCAACTCCTTCAATTCTGCCGGCACCATTCTGTAGGGAGTCTTCAAATGCGGCTCAGAACCCGGATACAAATCTATTACGAGTTCTATCTCCCGATCTGGTGGCAAGGAACATAAACTCTCGGGAAAGACATCAGGATAGTCGTTAACCATGGCCACGTCACCAAACTAAGCTTGATCCTTCAGCTTATTAAGAAGATAGGCAATAAATCCAGTGGCTCCATATCTCAACAAATTAAAAGCCTCGGTATAAGACAAGAGAGGTACCGATTCCGACCCTTTTCCAATAATAAACTCTTCACCTAAACGCACCTTATTTGCATAACAATCTACCACGGCTCGGTGCTTGTACAACCAGTCCATTCCTAGGATTACCCCGTACTTCTTCATCGACATAACTATAAAATCCGACGAGCACTCCTTCCCATCTATCTTCACGTCACACCCCTTCACTACTTCGTCCGTTTTAAGGCTGGCCCCGAGTGGAGAACTCACCCAAAAGCACACATTCGCACGTAAAATAAGCAAGCACAAAAGAGCACATAGTTCACGCGAAATGAAAGAATGCGTCGCACCGGAATCAAATAATGCATGGATGATCGTGTTATGGATATAGATAGTACCTTCCACCACGGCATTGGGGTTTGACTCTGTGTTCTGCTCCTTGCTCGAGGGCATAAGCTCGTGCCTGTACAAGTGGCTTCTGGGCTCCGGCTTGGTATCCTGGAGTCTTCTCGGGACATGCGAATGCTATGTGATCGCCCTTGCCGCATATCAAACACAACCCCAATCTCTTGCAGCACGTGTTGTAGGAGTGAGTGGGGCCTCTGCAATGCTTGCACGGAGCGTTGCTCTTGAGATTCTAGGTATTCTTTGGAGCTTGAGGGGCTCGGGGAGCTTGTGGTGCTGGACCTCCTGTGCGGGCTTTCTTGTATGGCCCTTTCTGTGGGGGAGCCGAAGTGTTCACCGGCCTCTTTTTGGGGTTAAAACCCAAACTTGATCCCAATCCATGCCCTTGTCGGTGCGTATCTCTCCTTGCATTTACCGCATCTTCAACCTTCAAGGCCTTAGAAGTGGCCTTTGCCCACGTGCTTGTATTAACGGCCTCGAGTGACTCTTGAATGTCCGGCCTCAAACCCACCACAAATTGCATAGCCTTGTGGGAGTCGTCATTGGCGATGTTTGGGGCGTAGAAAGATAGCCTCTCAACTTCTGCTATATACTCGGAGATCGTCCTTGCGACGCCCCAATTCTTCGGTCGTACAGGTATGACGAAAGTGTTTACTAACGTGCGCGTATTAATTGTTCATAAATGCATTTTATATTTAATTTCATTTATTTTAAATGCTTTAATGTGAATTCTTTGGAATTTCTTAAATATTTGAAATTATGTGATTTCTTGAATTATATGCTCGCACATGAAATAATTGACATCTGTGCGTATTTGATCCGATTTCTGTTTTTCGTGAAATTTGAGTATGACGTGTAATTATGTGTTATAATTGTGTAAATGTGCTCGTTGCTTATTTTTGAATTCATATGACATGTCATTGCATCTCATTTCATTAAACGAGCCCTTTTATACTTTAAACGACCAAAATTGACCTTAAACGTACACGTACCTACTCCCACACCTATTAGACCTACCCTACTACTTATACCCACTTGAGACTCACTCTCCCTCCTCCCTAATCAGCCACCACCAATTTTCCCTCCCCTCACAAACCAAACATTTCATCTTTTTCATCTAAGGAGAAAAGAAAGAACCTTCATTGCTATACCTCCATTGTTGCATATCCCAAGCTCAAGACCACCCTTTTTCTTGCACTTCTCACCAAGGTAATTACATATTTAGACTTCTCATGTTCTTGTGCTTCTTCTATGGTGATTATTGCATGCTTTCTCCATGAATTATGTTTGGTTTGAATTTGGGTGAAAATGGGTTTTGTGCATATCTTGACTTTTTGCATATCTATGACCTTGGATAGGTTTATCTTGCTTCTTTGATGGTTCTTGAAGTTTATTCATGGTTATTTGGGTTTACCATGCTTGGTATGTGATTGTGGGAGATTAGGTCTTGATGCTTTTGAAGGGTTTGGGAGAGACTTGGGACTTCTTGTGTATATGATGGATTTTGAGGTATAAATGCATATATAAGGGTTTTGGGTGCATATTCTTGGAACATTTATGGTTTTCTTGATGAGTAGTTGCATGAGTGAAGTTTTTGCCATTAATGCCTTTGTGGGGTTTGAGGATAATTTGCATGAATGTTGAGTTTGGTGTTCTTAATGTGCAAGATATATGTTCTAAGGATGAATTCTAGCATGAGTGATGGTTTCCACTTAGCATAAGGCCTTGAATCCTTAATCCCCTTCACCCCACCTTTTGTGCTTGAGTATTATGTTGAAGTATGTGATATGTTTGAGGGATTTGATGCCAAGAATGTGGATATTTGATTCATTTTGCACCCATTTTATGCTAATTTGTCTCCTAAGTGCTTATATGACCCTTTTTGATTGAATCTTTGGAATTTGAATGTGGAATTCGATTCTTGAATTCCTTTGATTGCTTTGATATGTTCTTGCATGAGTTTATGACTTTATGAAAGTTTTTAGATTGATTTTGGAGTGTTCTTGGGTGTTAGAAACTTAGTTTTGGCCCTAGGAGTGCAAAAATGAAGTTTTTGGCTGAAATTAGGTTCCAATGGTCGTTGGAATCATTGGCCTTGGAAACCAAAGGTCGTTGGTTTGAGGTGAATAGTACAAAGCTACTGCCTCAAACCAGCGACCGTTGGAATTTAAGGTAGAAGAAACCAACGGCCGTTGGTCTTCCAAAGTTGGTCCGGGCTATTTTCGTACGTTGTTTTCTCTTTTCTCGTCGATTGTTTAGACTTTTCCCACCGCTATTATGTTCCTTTAGTTCTCTTAGCCTATGAATGTGATTGGTTTGATGTTAATGTGGGAGTTATAATCTAATTGATGTGAGTTATGAAGATATGTGCCTTTATGGAACCGAATGCTCGAATTGATGTGTGAAACGCTGAATATGAACCTCTATGGCCTTTATTGTGCACATGAACTCTTTTATGACTTGAATTACTTATCATGCATCTCATATCATGTTCATTTCATAGCCGAGCGTCACTTGTGGCCATTGTGTCTCGCTTCACCTTTCTTGCACAGATTTGGATCCAGTAGGAGACGGAGCCGGTTCGTGAGGCACTTCTTGCTTTTTTATCCTTTTTGAAGGTGGGTTTCTCTACTATTAGTTACTCCAACCCTATAATCATCCTATGTGTAAATTTTTAACCCAAAACTCTATTATATATATGAGTCGTTTTAGAGTAAATGATTTCAAACGTGAAGCCCTTTTTATTTATGAACCCTACCTTGTTTTGGCGGATTGATTGAATGCACTTTATGGGGGCCCTGGGACTTAGTGTGTGCGGTGATCCGGGAAGGCAAGGGCCGAAGGAGATCCCTAGACACTAGTTCCACCAATTACGGCGTAACCGACCCGCTAGGAGGCTTGTCGGGGAAGGGGTACCGGGCTTTTGGGATTTTATGGACCCCTCTAGCCATCATGATTGGGTGGTAGAGTCTTGCAAACTCTTCCACCACCGGAGAAGGGATTTATGAATTATGAACTATGATTGTGCACAAAAGATTATGTATGAAAACTTATGAATTATGAATTATGGATACACAAGGTGGAGGAAGGAGAGCTAAGCCTTACGCCGGGCTCACTTGACCTATGAAATATTTATTGAATTGAATTGGTCGTTATAATTCCATAAGATGATTCTTTCTCGCCCACTTGGGAAATATTTCAAAACCTCTCGTGCAATTATAACTTGCATGTGTATGATTTAAATTATGTCGTACCTATATACTTATGCCCCGACTTTTATATCCACCAGTCTCCTTTAGACTGAACGCAGATCTTGTTCAGTTGTTTTGTGCAGGTAGCAAGTGCTAGGCGGGAATTCGAGTCATTTGGAGTCTCGCATTAGTGTCTAGCATTTACTTTTGTCACGCACTCATAGATATTTTAATTCTGTATTTATGTTATGGACGCCTGTGGCACTTTTACTTTATGTTTTTGAGGCTGTGAAGGCCGTGGTACTTGTATTTATTTTGTTAGAGCCCATGGCTCACTTTGTGAATTGATATATATACTATGCTTCCGCGTTTCATTGCCTATCTCTGATTTACTTTCAAGTCTCGTTGGTTTAATTAGTTCAAGGGTTAGTCCCGCCTAGCCTAGAGAGTGTGTTGTGTTCCTGTTCGCTTTGATCCGGGTCGTGTATGGACTTCCATTTTATATGCCGGTCGGGTCTTAGTGCGGGGGATATGGCATCATGCGCCGAGCGCTACATTGCTCTTGAGAGGTTTTGGGGGAAACTTGGCAATCCTTGTCCTTCCTTGAAATTCTTTGCATCTAAGTGCATCTATCATGATTCTTATTGCCATTCTTGGGGTTATATTTGAAATTCTTGGCTAGAACTTATTTGGGGATAGTCTTGCCTTCTATGCTTTTGTTGGGTTGGAAGGGGAATGCATGAATATGTGGCTTGATTATCCATTTGTGCAAGATATAAATTATATGAATGATTCTTGGCATGAGTGTTGGATTTAACTTGGTTTTACCCCTTGGAACCTCCACCCCCTTCATCCCCTTAATTGAACTTGAGCAATAAGATGATGTATGAAGTGTGTATGTGAGTCTTGATGTCAAGAATGTGATTATATGAATCAAAATGCACTCACTCATGAATGCCAATTTGCCTCGTATACACTCTCATGACCGTTTTGCTTGAATTCTTTGGATATAGACTTGAATTCTTGTTCCTTTAATGTATTTGATGTTTCCAGATGCTGGTTTTCGGTGTTTATAAACGGAGAGGCTTCGGAAATTTTCAAGTCTACTAGGGGACTTCGACAGGGAGACCCGTTATGCCCCTCTCTTTTTATAATTGCTTCAGATTATTTATCTTGTGCACTTAAAAAATTTATACAGGAACAACCAAAGGCGCGATTCAGGACATCGGCGGGAATGCATATCTCACACATTTCTTATGCTGACAATATTATGGTTCTCACGAATAGTCGCACTCTTTCGCTCTATGGAGTCAAGCTAATAATTCAGAATTATGAAATGATATCTGGACAGAAGCTTAAGTCTAACAAAAGTTCTTTTATTGTAGGAAATAATGAGTCGAATACGGCTGCAAAAGTTCAAGGAATTTTAGGCTTTTCTCAAGATCAACTACCGTGTAAATATCTTGGCGCGCCTTTGTATAAGGGAAGGAAAAGGATCAGCCTGTATAATGACCTGATTAATAGAGTTAGGAATAGAATAAATGCATGGGAATGTGTTTACTTGTCGTATGGGGGAAGGCTACAGCTCATCAAATCGATCATACTAGCCTTGCCAACTCATCTTTTCCAAATCATAGAACCCCCTAATACAGTTTTGAATCGGATTGATATAATGGTTAATAAATTTTTTTGGGGAACAAGGGACGGCAACCGACGCTTGCATTGGACAAGCTGGAAAAATGTTTACTTACCCGTGGAGAAAGGTGGATTAGGAGTTAGAAGTTTCGGGGATGTTGTGCATGCTTATACGTTTAAATTATGGTGGCGTTTGCGAACTAGTGATTCTGTATGAGCTCACTACATTAGGTGTCGATATTTAAAAGAATATCATCCCAAGCATGCACCAGTGGCGACATATCATTCGGCAAGTTGGCAAAGGATTTGCAAAGTCAGAACAGCGGTGGAGGCGGAGATATTCTGGTGCATTGGAGATGGAAATGTAGATTTTTGGGAGGATACATGGTACCGAGACAAACCACTGTGTGACACCCCGATCGCACGTACAGGTACGCGACACGTGAGAGTTTAATTATTATTTTACATTTATTTTCATATTTATTTGATGCATTACATCCCTAATTTCATTTCTTATTTGAACAATTTGTCCAATTTGAATTATATGATTATTTGAATTATTTGTTAATCGCGCAATTTGCATTCTTTGTATTTGAATTCGCGAACGTGTTCAATATGAATTATATGCTTCTTGGACTTATTTGAATGTTTTAAATTTGTTTTGGGTCTTAGTGTAATTAGTTTTGGACTCAAATGCCACTTTTTGAATGTTTTGGGGTCATTCGGCAATTAT
>JBBMKE010218517.1:0-14705 GCA_037834125.1 Lippia alba | reverse complement strand
TCCACTTGACTGAGTGAGGGGCAACCCACACACGCTACATAAGTATATAGAGCAAAGCATGTACAAAATCATAATGTTCATGAACTCAGAGGTAGTTTTTGCATGCCAAATCATTTTCCCGTGATACATATACGTAGGGTTATTTAGCAAAAGAAAACATTCGACGTAATTAACCGGGTAAACTTATCAAAACGGAACATACTTAACAAGACTTAACATATACATAACATATACATAACTTATCTTGGCTTAACTTATAAAACAATCCATTTTAACTTAATTAAGAATCCATCCCTGTTTCACGAACCTTAACAGAACAGACATAACAGAGTGCTCGGGGGGTACGAGCACAAGCTCCCCATGTCCTTAAATCATAACATAACATAAACAAAGCAGAAAACTTACAGACATAACATATCATCCTCTCCTCCGGGTGATGGAAGCGTGTATACGCCCTAGCCATCCAATTAAACGAGGAGAGCGAAAGCACTCAAACCCTCAGGATTCCTTCCCTCACCAAATCTCCTGGTGAGTTCAGGGGTGATCCTCTTCATAACAGATGGAGACTATGCCCAAGTTTAGCCTGACGGACCGATGCCGTTCCGGGATTCCTGACCCACAGTCTCCGGGGCCCAACATATATATAGCATAGCATAGCATCTCATAACTTAACCCGCTACAACAGAGACCGATAGACACAACTTATACATATACGTATACATGCCACATCCGTTTATTCATATGTACTCATTTCTTGCCAATCTTGGCTCATGAGAAGCACACGGTCAGAAACATAGCTCATGTGGCTAGACATATCAAATCAGAACCAAAACAAGCATACATAGGCATGTACATTGCTTACAGTACTTACAAACCTTGGACATAGTGAACAAATACATAATTCAATTTATTTACATACATATAAGGCTTATCAAGTCACATGCATTCAAAATCTAGCACATTGCATTAATGTTTAATTATATCCTAACTTTACCTTACAACGAAAAAGCCAAAACCAAAAGGGGTGATTCGCCCCGGAATCACGAGGAACCTCGAAACACCACCCCGGGTGCACCTGAGCAAACTGGAGACAAAATACAAAACATAGACTCCAAAATGAACCACATTGATGCACGACATATGCTTAACACGTAAGAGATGCAAATAATCACATAAATGTACAAATAAATCACATTCATGCGAAATCATGCATACAAATGTCATATACAAGCATATGCAATGCAAAACTCATAATTAACATGCATACAAGAACAAACGAGAAGCATGCGAAACACGAAGCAAACAAACGAAAACACAAAACCCAACAGACAGTTGGAAACGGCTGTTTCCAGAATGAACTGGAAACAGAAACGGCCATTTCCAGGCCCTCGGTAGAAAGCAGACACAAACGAAACGAGCGTTTTGAAAAACAAGGGAAACGGCAAAAGGCCCTTTCAAAACCTACTGCCTCCCAGGGCACCCTAGAAACGGCCGTTTCGGCCCAAGGCCAAAACTCGGAACAGCCATTTCGGCCTTCTACGCGTGGCGCGTGCAGTATGCCAAACGGTCATTTGGAAAAACAGAACAAAGCCCAAACGGCCGTTTCGGCCTGACCTGCTCGAAATCCATGGCAGAAAAGGTGACGGGTCCAACACCAAAAACACACACACACGCACACACAATGCCCCAACACACGAGAATCAAACCGGGAAGCATATACAACATATAGATCACATAAGTACACGTATTGGCCCTAAAAACGAGCCCAAACACCCAAAACCCGAACTTAGTTACTATTTATCATCTTCCCCAATTAGCAATTAAACACGTTTCAAGCGACGAAAGGGGCGTAGAAATAAAGCACGTAACGAATAGGATACAAATCTTACCTTGGATCGTTGATTGATCGGCCGGATTGACGGGAGCTCGAGCTCAAAGCTTGGGGCCAAAAGGGGGTTTCCTTCTCTTTCTCTTCTTCTTCCCTTCAATGCTTGAACCAAGAATAAAGAGGGAAAAAATGGTTAATTGGCTAATAAAGCCGGGTCGGATCAAGAAATGGGTAGGGTCAAAAACTCCGGTCCGAAAGGATCGGATTCAGAAACGGTAGTGCTATCAAATGGCTTAAGAAATTAAATAGGTTAACTCATAAAATCCGAATCGCCGAACGGATTAATGAAGGGGTCGAAATTCGAATTGAAATTCCCGAGCTCAAATAGCCACGAGGCTAAAACACCCTAATTAAATTAGGTATCCTAATTCGGCAAATGTTGACCAATTGAGCTCAAGAACAATTGATTAATTCTAAAGCGCACATAAGAGGATTAAATCCACATTGACACGTAGCATGTGATTCACATAATCCACGTAATTACTGAATTAAACTCACACGTGTCGTCGTACCTGAAAGTCCCAAAAGTAGGGGCATTACAACGAGCATATGAACCGGCAATTGCAGGCATCTTGAGAAATGATGCAAACGGGGTTCGCCTTATTGCCTCTTTCTATTCACTAGTGATGTTTGGACGAATTTTATCAATTGCATCTCTAAAGTATTTTACCGAGCAACGATATATAATTGATTGTTCCCTACGGCATACACTTGTTTCTTCACCCCTTTTCGCAAATTCATTCTTGCCCCTGGAATTTGTGGACTTTAATTGTACCATATCTGTAAGAGTTGCATGCAAACTGAGAATTCAACACGTCTTAACCTAAGGCAACTTTGAAGGAATGTTGAATGATAAATTGACGGAAAATTTTTACCTTCAGAGGTGGTTTCCAATTGAAAATTGGCAAAATTACTCTGGAATGCTCTTCGTGTCCACCAATGAAGTTTTACATAGTGAATATTTCGATTCCCAGAGACGGAAGCGGGTATACGATGGATTTTGCGGGCACGCACTCGATTGTGGCAGTCTAAGTCAGAGGAGAAGAGCAACAGGCAAATGGCGCGTGGTGGTCGCAGCTGCCGGAGGTGGTCGGACAATGTTGGTGCTGTCAAATATTGATGGTTTCCGGCAAAGGAGCCCACAGGAGATTGTCGGTGATGTGGGTAAAAGTAGGGGTTTTGTTCTTTATTCTTGGGTGAGAATTTGGGCAAAATCAAATTCTAATAGTTTACGAAGAAATTGGCTAGGAAGAAAGAATTAAAATAGTTTAAATAATAATTAATTAAATAATAAAGGATAATTATGTCATTTTAAACTAATTAGGAGGTTAATAAAAAATTAATTTTAAAACAAGGAGTTGACTAAAAGTTTTTTGAATTCGGGAAATATACTAAAAATTTAGATGATGTGCAGGGATTAAACTCTAGATTTTCGATAAATTAATTCTACCAAATAAAATAAAATAAAATATATTAGGTCACTACATTTGCGTCGTGTCGTACGCCTCGCAGCTCAAGCTTCAATATGTATTATTATTATTATTATTAAATAAATAAAAACATAAAAAAAGTACTGGTCGCTGTTTATATTGGTTGTTTATATCGCGACCATAAAAGAAAAATATTAAAATATTATAGAAACATAAAAAAAGTACTGATCGCTGTTTATATTGGTTGTTTATATCGCGAACATAAAAGAAAAATATTAAAATATTATAGACCACGGGTCTCGAATCAACATCCTTAAAAAATTTTAGATTAATATGAATTGTGGTTCTCACATAACGAAAAATTCATAAATATTAGGTGAGTGACTGAGTGTAATCAATGATTTATTATAAAAAGTGAAACCCCACGCGAAATAACATTTTGTTAACTCGTTTTCAAAAGAATTTTATTTTCAAAATTTCAGCATAAGCAATGTGACTTAGAAATGTCACGATTTCTACGCACGAGGAAAATGCATTGCATTTACGAACATTTTGGACCTCTTTTTTTTTCTTTTTTTTTTAACACGCACACCCAAGCAGGGATTCGAACCCCATTTTTTGACACTTGTTACATGGAATTCACACTACATTACACTTATAAATATATTTCCAAATCTAAACATTTCAACTTAATGTGTAATAATATGTAATTTGCATAATTGTATGTAGAATACTGTTTCAAAAAAAATTGTATGTAGAATACTTTTTTTTGGTGCGAAAGCTAGGGCGCCTCAACCAACGCCTAATTAACTCCGTCTGGAGGATGGTCCCAGATGCGTTTCTCTTCCAACATGGTCTGTCCCGACTTCGCGAGTCTGTCTGCAAGCTCATTTCCTTCTCTAAGAATATGGCGTAATTCACATCTCCACGGTTTATGTATGAGAGACCGACAATCCTCAATCAAAAGACCTAGAGGATGTTCCTCCGTATTACCTTCCTTCACAAGATCAATGACCACTTTCGAATCGCATTCCACTTTCGATAAAGCCATATCTTCTTTCCCAAGCTAGCATGAGACCCTCTCTAAGTCCCACCATTTCCGCCACTACAATCTCCGGCGTGTTCACTTTAATTGCGAAACCTGTGAGCCATTTACCCTCGGCATCCCTTATCACACCTCCGGCGGCAGCCGTCCTCTGCTCAATGAACAAACTCCCATCCGTATTCAGCTTCACCCATCCCGGAGGAGGGGGTTCCCACCTTACCGTCTTCTTGCGGTTTTCTTTATTCACCTTCCTGTCGCGAGTAGTTGCTATGTCAGTCACTAAGCTTTTGAGTTTGCTCAGAATCATTCCCAAAGGTTCACATTTTCCTTTATATTCCCATTTATTCCTCTTCATCCACAAAACCCATAACCCCACTATAATCACGTCCCTCCAACAAGCTTCCGGTATCACCTTATTTCTGCATTGGAGATCCCAGACATGCAGACACCACCCTGGTTCCGGCACCGATTGGAAAACTATCCAATCTCTGCTATCAACAACCTGCCTCCAGAAATGCCAAGCAATATTGCAATTACGAAAGATGTGCAAATATCTTCTCAGGGCGCTTTGCATCGACTACATCCGCCATCCACAGTCATGCGCCGATCGAGACGGAGAGCGTTGCACATCAAACTCCGATGATTAATCAGCCACATGAAGCATTTTAATTTGCAAGGGAAATGGCTGTTCCATATTAACCTCCACGACTTATCTGGGTTCGTTGTTGCTGTATTAAGTGAATCGTAAGCCGATTTACAGCTGAACTTACCTGCTGATTGGCCTGCCCACACAATAGTATCTTTCGCCTCCATATTCATCGGTCTCGGCATCTCCCGTATCAGTTTAATGAGGGAGTGCGGTATCTGAGTCTGCAATCTGTCAAGGTTCCACTGCCTGTTATCCAGAATCATTGCCACATTAGCCTCGTCTTCGTCTGGGTGAACTCCGCCATGAATCAAGTCTCGTAGATTACCAGCTCCGGTCCAATTATCGTCCCATAGAGAGATGTCATTACCGTCTCCAACTCGCCATTTCACATTGTCATCTACACTCTTGAGACTTCTAACAACTCCTAGCCAAAGTGGGGAGCATGTCTACTTCATCGTGCAGTCTAAAATATTCTCCTAACCATGATATTTCGCCTTAAAGATCTCACACCAAACTTTGTCTTTCTCTTTAAGCACATTCCAACCCAACTTAGCAAGCATACTGATGTTGCTCTTCCGAGCCTTTCAAACCCACACCACCCTCACTTTTCTTTCGAATGATCTTGCTCCATTCCACCAGATGGGTTTTTTTTCTTTTCCGGATCCTTACTCCAAAGGAAGTTACGGTTGATACGATCTAGCTTATCACAAAAGCTAGTAGGGAACCAATCCGTATGCATAGTGTAAATTGGTATAGCCGAGGTTACCGATTGAATTAGCATCATTCTGCCGGTTAAATTCAGGTTCTTTGCTTTCCAAGCCGATAAACGCTTCTGTACTTTCTCCAGAACTTCCATGTACACCTTCTGTGACCGTTTCCCATTTCCCAAGTTAACTCCGAGATACTTCCCAATCTAATCTGATTACCCTATATTCAGCTCTCGGGTGATCTCATCTCTAGAATACCTTTGATGCAAGCTGCATTGCTAGCGGTGCTTTCCGCCATAAGCATAATATCATCGGCAAACAGTAAGTGACTTATTTTAGGTCCTCTCCGACAACTTGCCACTGGAGTCCACTATTTTGCGATGACAGCTTCCTCAATCATATAGTGAAGACGTTCCATTCACATCACAAATAAATAAGATGATGGAGGATCACCTTGCCGAATGGCACACGTAGGTTGAATCGGCTCTGTCGGTTCACCATTCCACATAATTTGTGGCTTTATATTCATGAAGCTTTCCATGATGAGTTTCGATATCGTTTTCGGAAAGCCAAAAAAACCCAACGTCTCCTTCAGGAATTCCCAACTTTATCTTGTCATAAGTTTTTTCAAGGTCGAGTTTGATTAGCATGCTCCCCTTTTTACTTCTCGACGTGTGCATGGTATGTATAATCTCTTTAAGAATGATTAGATTATCATGCGTAGTCCGGCCCGGGATGAATGAGCTTTGCATCGGGTTAATGAGGTCAGGGATAAAGCCTTTCATTCTCTTCACTACTAGCTTCGTAAGAATTTTCAGCGTCACATTAAGTAGTGTTATTGGCCGGAACTCCCCGGCGTGGCTCGGACTATCTGTTTTCGGAATTAAACAGATAAAAGCTGCCCCCATGACAGTAGGGATTTCGCTTCGGGTGAAGCATTCCTCCAAATGTTTAAAGACCTTCTGTCCCACATTACCCCAGAATTTTTGGTAAAAAATGGCTTGAAATCCATCAGGTCCTGGTGCCTTAAAGGGTCCCATGGACCTAACCACGTCCCAGACTTCATCTCTCGTTAACGGCCTAGAGATGCCAGCCGCGTTTGTATCCGTCAT
Source organism: Lippia alba (assembly GCA_037834125.1). Lineage (NCBI taxonomy): Eukaryota > Viridiplantae > Streptophyta > Magnoliopsida > Lamiales > Verbenaceae > Lippia > Lippia alba. The sequence goes on along the minus strand of JBBMKE010218517.1, from coordinate 7,874 downwards.
GGCTCGCTGCAGAAAGCTTCTATGCAGTCTAAACTCGTTGCCAACTGCTGACGGTGCAAATAGTTTTTCGAAGTAATTTCGCACTTCCGTTTTAAGCTCCGCCTCATCCGAACTCCAACGATCCCCTATCATCAAAGTTGTGATCCGATTCCTTCTTCTAGCTAGGGTAGAGAGATGGAAGAACCGCGTATTGCGGTCACCCAGTTTCAGCCACTCCAAGCGTGACTTTTGGAACCATATGCATTCCTCCTGTCTGAGGGTTTCATTATACTCCCGTATTATTTGTCGCTCCAGATTGTGAAGTTCTTCTCCCCATCGTGCAAACGGAATCTTCTGAATTCCTCCTATTCTAGCTCTGAGGGTTCTTTTTTTCTGGAAGATATTTCCGAAAATGGTGTTATTCTAGACCAAAGGCTTCTCTTTGGTCAATTAGTTCGCCGTGTTGAGGTTTTCAGTAGCCTCAAAGTGTTTCCGGATGATTCGCTCGCAATCTGGATGTTCAATCCATGCTGCCTCAAACCTAAATGGTTTATTTCGTCGTTCAAAATGGCTGCCCTCAGTGTCGACCAACAGTGGGTGGTGATCCTAATGCGTCTTCGGTAACACCATCGCCCAATTATCTTTGAATCTCTCGCTCCAGCTTGGCGAGGCCAAAGCTCGGTCTAAACGTTCACTTACATGCCTTCCTTCCAAGACTGTGCCACTCCAGGTGAACCATGGGCCCTTTGGTTCCAACTCCTCGAGTTCACAACTGTCTATGTTCTCCGAAAACCGCAAACATTTGCTCCAAGATAAACAATCCCTCCATTCTTTTCACTTGGACCCCTAATATCATTGAAATCACCTAGGATAAGCCACGGCAATGTCATATTTGCATGTATACGACAAATATCATTCCACATCTCCTCACTTTTCCGTGGTTTAGGGCTGTCGTAGATTCCCGTACAACACCAATCTGTCCCTAAACGAGGACTAATCTTCGCATGTATTAATTGGTTCGTAACGTCCAATATCTCAATCCGGATATCAGCCGTATTCCACAACATCCAGATACCGCCTTCCCGTCCCAAAATTGGGGCTCTGCAAACATTAGTGAAACCCAGATATTGTGAGACTTCCTCCGCTCTCACTTCCAAAACTCTGATTTCCAACAGGAAGACTACATCAGGTAGATAATCCCTAATCAGCTCATGTAACGTACGCGAAATAACTCGTTCCGCGTTCCATTGCAATTCCATGAAAGGACTCTCATTGGAATATAGAGAAAATTTTCCGGAATGACCGGGTTAGAAACCGGTCTGCCCTCTATCATCTGGATCACTTGGGGTAGCAGCTCCCCCATCCATCGAAGATGTCGTCTTGTTTCGCTCTCTGGTAAGTCCCAGTTCATTCTCCCGGTCATAACTTGATTTTCCATCCGTACCAATTTTGCCTCCACCTCGACCTGGTGAAAGTTTTGGCATACGTAAGTTATGTTCCCGAAAGGGAGGTCCAAATTAAAAACCGATGCCATTGCTGGTTCCGCCAACCATTCCGCCGTTATTTCCAAATCCCCGAAGTCTGCTTCGTTCGCCATCTACGTTCACGTTCGTTATCTCTTTGAGTGGAGAGAAAGTTTGTATCGGCAATTCAGTTAAATTCTTTGTAGGCGCCCATTCTTTACTGATGTTTTTCTTATTCGGGTTTGGAACCCTAGCCCCCAAAACACATAAACCCATTTGTTTCCTTATCGGTTTGGTTTTCTTAAATTTTGTCGTTGGTTTGATGTTATCTGCCCGGTTCAGATTCGACCCTTTTTCATTCCCCAAATTCGTTTTTCTCTTTGCATGCATACCCTTAGTTGACTTATCCGCTTGTGAATTCTGGATCTCCACGTGATTTGATTTTGCTCCAATTATGGAAAGTTGTTGTGGAACCACCTCCTTCACGGGCCCCGTGTCCTCGTCCAGATTCCTTGCGGTATTAATTGGCGCAAGTGTTTTCTTACATATGGAGTCTTCATCAACGTCCGCATGATTTTCCTCTATCTCATTAATTTTAGAATTTTCCAAATCCTCCATCAACGGATTCTCGAAGATTTCGTACCTGTTTGTTGGCTTAGTTTTCGGGGAGGTTTCCTTAATTTTCGTTTCGCCGCACCGACGTCGCGTTTTACCCACCGGGGTCCTTCTCCGGCGTCTGTTGTATTTCCCGTTCTCCATTTCCCCCCTTGTTATTCCGGCCATAATTTGCGATCATCCACGGGCCAAATTGTTCTGTTCCTGACGACGAACCTGTTGATTGTGAGCCTCTGGTGTAAACCTCCGTAGTTTGCTGTGAATTTGTGGCCAATGCTAGCTTGTTCGGACAATTTCCGATCCGACGTCCAACCCTCCCACAATGGAAGCATATCGACGGTAGGTTCTCGTATTCCACGGTTAAAAGCCGACCCTCAACATCCACTCTACTTCTGAGGGGTTTCTCTAGATTAATCTCGACGCTAACTCTTGCATACTTACCCTTATCTTCCCAGTAAGTATTTCTGTCCACCTTGATTGGAGACCCAATGGCCGTTGCTATCCCATATAAGATTGTTTCTTTGTAGTATTCCGTTGACAGGCCACGGATCCGTACCCAAGATATAGTCGTCGTTATTTTGTCCGTTGCCGCGTTGAATTGAGGAATCCATCTCCTCACTACCAGATAATGTCCGTTGATCACCCACGGCCCTCCGGTAAGTATCTCCGCCACTTTTTCCTTCTCGTGCAGTTTAACCGTGTAGCAACCATTTCCTAGTTCGATTAGATCAAACATTCTTTTAAGGTCCCACATTTTATCAATCCTAACTGAAAGGAAGTGGATGTTTAGACTCTTTCCCAGCATTCTTAGGATGATGGCATTTCGCCACGGCTTCCTGATCTTCTCGCGGTATTCATCCGTCAGAGTGATTTTGGGATACGGATACTCATCGGATGGTTCCTCAATCTGGATTTTATTCAGATCCGGGAGGTTCTCATCAAAACGTTGATGTTCAGTACTACGCCCCATTAGCTTGGCGAGATATGTGTTCCTGACCGGGGTTGTGGGGGAATCATCAGCTTCACTACCGTCCATTTCCATCCCATCTCCATGTTCATACTCCACCGTCTTGTTTCTCCTGTTACTTCTCCGAAATTAACCAAGACAAAGTATTACAGAAAATTAAGATCAGCCCAATATATATTACAAGAAAAGCTTTAAAAAAGTTAATTATGGCCCAACTTTGTATATAGCAATTTGCAGTACTATTCGTCTTCCTTTTAGTCGTCTTTATTAAGCCCAAGGTTCTCTTTCGTATATTTCACGCTTGGGCCATTGTATAATTAGGGTAAGTCAAAACCTGACACTTATAGGTACAGCGTACGGGTGTAGGATGAGTTCGGCATGGGTTGTCAAGGGGTTGGATTCGGATCGATTATCGATAGTCGGATTTAAATCCGAATCCTTAGAATTTGGATTCATCAATATTGAGTTTATATATAATTTGGTTGGATGAGATATGTTAATTAGTATTATAAATAAATGTAGAAAATATTTTTAAAAATAAATAGTGCAAATTTTATTATTAAATAAAGTAATACATATGTTAAAACAATATTTAATTTAAAGTTAAGTTCCAAAATAATACTTAAATTTTGAGTATACTCTCTAAGTCTAAAAATATTTTAGTTACATTAACTAATTTCTACATATTTTGAAAAGCTACTTTATTTTACAATGACCTGACTTATCGTTCATTTAATCACGTTGCTGACATGTTAAATAGCACAAAACTTTTCAAAATTCAGAAGTTTCACAGACACAAAATTATATATTTCATATTCATATAAAAGTTTTTCATTAAACAATTAACTATTGAATAACCTAATAATTTTTCAAATTTCATATACTTCTGCAAATTCAAACATAAATACAGATCATAAAAATTCTTAATTTAAACTTTGTCAATTTCCAACTAACTATTTAAACTTTAAAATATTCCAAATTCTGTTCTAAACTATATTAAAATTTTCAAATAACCATCTCATTTCGTTTTGGTGCTCTTTTTTCCCGAAACTTTCACCTCATGTGAGTAAATTCCAACTAAATCTTTAATGATTTGATGCTTTAATTTCATGTCTGATCTATATATTTCAGACTATCGATATTTATAATCGAATATAATTTATCAAACATTTTTATATATCAACTATATTACAAATCGGACAAAATTCGAATTAGACCCTGACCTGTTGATGATAGCCCTAAGTTTAGCTCCACCCTAACTGTGAGCTTGAAGAGTTGATTCGAGTTTTTGGTTCGAAATTATTGAGCTTGATCTAGGCGAGCTTCAACTTGTTTGATAGTTGAGCATAAATTTAAATTTAATTTTCGCCTATTCACGATATTCACGAGTTTGCTTATGAGATTTTTGTTTTTATGTATATATAATTCAACACCTTAAATGTATAGAAAATTTTAAAATTATTATTTTGTTGTGTGGTGTCATGTCATGCTGTATTGAATATTCGTTTCTGATACTGTATCTCACACTCTTTATGTGGAAAGTTTAAAAAAAAATTAGTATCACCATATCTATGTCGTACCGTACTAATATCCGAATATTTCTAAGTCCTACCACATATCATATATAATGGCGATTATGCTAATAATTATAGTACTAATAGTTTCTTAATGCTAAATATGTGAACAATGGTATATAATACAATTAGTATTAATTTTGTACATTACAATTATAATGGCAGAGGACCAACCCAATATGCAGATATTGTCCGCTTTGCACGCCCTTAATCGAAAGGGCCTCACGGATTTTCTTCTGAGCCAGGGCGGAACCATAGCTCAAAACGCGTCTGCAAGGATAGGTTTACATCCCCCTTATAAGGCCCACCCAACCGAAGTGGGATGTTACATCCATCTGCATTTAAGAAGGACCAGCGTCCTCGCTGGCACGTCAGCTTCCTGGCACCGGCTCTGATACCATTTGTAATAGCACAAGACCGACCCAGTATACAGATATTATCCGCTTTGCACGCCCTTAATCGAAACGGCTTCACGGATTTGCTTCTGAGCCAGAGCGGAACCATAGCTCAAAACGCGGCTGCAATGATAGGTTTTCATCCCCCTTATAAGAAGGACTTCGTTCTCCTACCCAACCAATGTGGGATGTTCCAACAACCGTATTTATTATATAAAAAGTTAATTAAGTAAGTTTGGAGTTAGAATAAACTTTATTGTAAATGAAATAATGAATTAAATACAATTCTAATAAATGTAGATATATATATTTATTTATATACGCACACTCAAGTGAGATTCAAACTCAAAGCCTTGTTGTAAAGAATAAATTCATTAACCCTTGGACAACGGTGTTGACTCTAATGGAGCTTAAGTCCGAGGAGTTTTGACGCAAAAAGCCTGAGTTGGAGCTTGAAATCGTGTGTTTTTTTTAGAGACTTTTGAATTTGAATTATTTTTTTATTTAACTGTTTGGCTCATTTATACCTCCACCATAACAAAGAATTGTAAGGTTAGGACAAAAAAAAACAAAGAATTGTAAGGTAATTCTAGTTTGGATATAGTTATGCCAATATTTAAGTTCAATAATTAGAACAATATTATTTAAAATTAAACTATTTACAATATAATTCCAATTAATGAATCTAATATTTTTATGGTGCTCAGAGCCCACGTATGTGTAGGGTTTGGTAAATTTGGTAATGAAACTGATGCTTTCCGATCATATAACTCATTTGTAGTTTAAATATTTCTAAAGGGAAAATTACATCTGCTAGATAGGGTAATTACAATATAATCCATCTTTATCCGAAAATTACAATTTAGTCCTTAAATATTATGGATCATTTGTGATCCCTCTTATCCATTAGGATTCCGTTAGATCCCCAAGTACTGCATTATTATATTTGTAATACATAGGATCGTTTTGTTGGAATATGTATATTGCGGGGATGAGTTTGTTATTTTATTCATTAAATTAATGGAATGATAGACCCAACCCTAACAGAACTTTAACGGAATGGAGGGATCACTAACGGTCCACAAAATTCAGGGATTAAATTGTAATTTATGAATAAAGATGGACTACGTTGTAATTACACTATCTAACAGCGTAGTTAGATGTCATTTTTCCTATTTCTAAATACATACTGATGGTGTCGGGATTGGATTAGGGATAATCAAACACCAACTATAATAAATTTGTGAAGGGGGGAGACCATCATAGGCATATTTGAGCCTCAGGAACTGGGTTCCCAAAGAGCGTGGATTCTACCTGTAGCACCCAGAACGAGAGGCGCCACATCCCCCGCACTATGAGCTCGATGAATACATGAAATGGAAAGTCCATACATGAACCAAGCTCACAGCGAACGGGGACTCACTCACTCATTATGCCAGGCGAAAACTAAAACCTCGGGACCAAATAAACAACAAACCCAAAATACATGCAAAAGCGGAAGCAAATCATATAACTAACAATAATTATAAGTAGCAAAGACGGATTCAACTAGCATAGATACCTAGCCTCGAAATTTCATACATAAGTCATAATTCATACACACGGGTTCAATCTATCCCTAGAAGCCTGTCCCGAATTCACAACCATATAAACATATCATTCATACATTCATTCGTATAAATTCTATTCAATGTACAATATGCGTGTGAAGACCCAAACTCTATACATATGATTCGACAAGAGACTTTCCACCTGGCACTCCAAAACCTGCAAGAAACTGAAAACAAAATCGAGTTTAGTCTATAGGAGACTGGTGGGTATAAAATAGGGTGTATGTAAACAATAATGCAAAATTTAAACACTCACACATGCGAGCCATAATCCCGTGCGAGGTTTTTGAAATATTTCCCAAGTGGATAAAATAAGGAAGACATCTCTCGGGATTACAACTATCAATTCATTTAATTAATCAATCATTCATGCGGTCTTTCCGTGAGCCCGAAAAGTGGGTAAATTCTCCAACCTTCACCTCGTGTGTGCATTCATTCATTCATTCATTCATTCATTCATTCATTCATTCATTCATTCATTCATTCATTCATTCATTCATCAGCGAGCATACAACAATCATTCATGCATGCATTCATCCATTCATTCATTAGCACATACACCTCCTTACTCCGGGTAGTGGACAGGTTAGCAAGACCCGCCCACCCATTCAGATGAGCGGAGCGCGAACACTCAACCCTCAGGTTTCCATCATCCAGCCAATCTCCTAGTGGTTTCCGGGTTAGTCCTTTCATTCATACATATGGATAATGTGTACAGGGTGATAACCGGCGACCCCATGGCCGACCCAGGTCTCCCTTGTCCAGACCTCCTGGGCCCCAATCATTCATTGTGAACATTGATCTTGCCAAAACATTAGGTGGGGAAATTACAAAAGAAAAGGGTTTTACGTTGAAATCATTAACTCCTTTTAAAAGACTCGATATATATGTATAATACTTTGGCTTAAATCATTCACATTGGATATATCGGGTCATTCATAACTAGTAGAAGAGAAATCCACCTGTTACACCTTACCGAACAATATCAAGAAGACAAGAAGACATGAAAGTGTCCTATGAACCCGACAACTCTCTGCCCTGGAGAAAACTGTACAAAAGACAACACCGTGCATTCGTGAGACTCAAGACTCTAAATGAACCAAACATGACGCATGGCAATAAAATTATCATGATATGAAGTGCATAAGAGGTGATAACATGTCATGGAAATGCATTAAGGCACATAGTCAATCATTTCATTCATTCTTTGAAGCATTCATATCCATTCAAGTCCATATCTATCATAACTCACATTAAAACAATCCATAATT
>JBBMKE010218408.1:0-14705 GCA_037834125.1 Lippia alba | reverse complement strand
ACACTCATAAAACCGTCAGGGGCATAAATGTACTTTTACAAATTCTGTTAAGGGACCTCAGATCAAACAAAATTATATGGACTAAATTTTAATTTTCCAAAAATAATGGACTATATTGTAATTAGAGCTAAATACAGGGTAGTCAGATATAATTTTCCCTCTAATGAATTAATACTATTCTCAAAAGGGAATTATACAGCAAAGAATTAGTTGCGTTGAGATTTCTCAACAAAATGAGATTGTAGAAAGGAAGCACCAGCATACATATTAAATGGTGCAAGATCAATTTTATTTCCATATAAAGTAGTAAACCATAAACATCATAAATAAACAAGAGCCACAAATTCCTTTATTGCAAATTAGCTCCTCCAAAGCTAATTACACCAAACTAATTAGTCGCATGTTTTGCCTCAAGATTCATGTTAGAATCACCGCCATATGTCACATAAAGCGTCCACTCAAATGTCGCATGATCCCCGCTCAATAAAATCGTTCTGGTGATAGCGTATCCACGCGCAAATCGGAAACCCCCGTCCTACCAACAACGGGGAGCTCTCGCTCCCCTGTTGTCATTGTTGGATCCCTTTCCACGATAGTGATTGTGCTTCCGTTGTACTCTCCGGACGTAAGAACAAAGTTGAAATTTATCGAGATAGCAATTGTTGCTAGGTCGGCAGAAACAACTAATCCCTGAACTCGGCCACTTCTTCTGAGTTGATGTCTGGCTCGACAGTGAGTGGGTCGTCTATGACCTGGACTAGTCCGAACGAAGTAGGAGAAGTAGAAGTGATGGAGACACGAGTAACCTCGAACACGGTCTGATTTTCACTGGTGAATTGATCTTGCAAGTAGAAATGAAGCTCGGCTTGGTTTTTTAATTTTCCTTGGTAAATGCTTTGGAACCATGCCTTGCCGCCTCATGTTGCGGACTTTGGGTTGTAACGTGGTAGCCGATTAGTGTGGCTATAAGAATGGTGGAAATAATTAGGAAAATAGAACTGCTTAGCTTTGTCATGTCTTACTTTCTAAGTTGATGATATGAGAATTGGTAAGATTTAGAGAGGAATTTTGTTGATGTTGAGGAAATATTGGTGTAACAAGTTAGTAGGGGATTATATATATTGAAAAAGACTTTTCATATTGATTTTCTTTTTTTTTTTTTTTGGAACTTTTTTAAAATGTGCTGTGGTTTAGAGGACAGAAAGTTAGGTTAAAAATAGTATGTCTAATATATTTAGGGATAAATATATGCATCATTCTGAATATGAATGGTTAGTTTATAAATATAGCTTCGTTTTAATTTATGATGTAGAGGTATGGATACAGCGATAGGGACAGGACACGATATGAATAGTCAGACGCATATTTTTTCTTAATTTTTTTATATGAAAAGTGTCGGATACGAGTGTTTAACATGATACAATACGAAATAATATTTTTAAAAGTATTAATGCATCGCAAATACTAATTAAATTTGACCACGTAACAATCTGGTGAAAATTCTAGTTGATTGCTAGCTATGTTGCACGGACACGGACACGGCGACACGGATTTTAAAAAAAAATTAGGACACGACACGGCAACATTATATATATATATATATATTAATTATGTATTAATTTGTGAATATATATTATATATTTACAAATAAACATCTTAGAGTTAATGTTATATTTATTATAATATTTATTAATGACTTAATGCTATATTGTTTTTGAAAGAAATAGGATAAATAAACAAAATACAAATGCACCACAAAAAAGTTAACCCAAGGCCCAAAAGTTAACCCTAATTCCTTATCAGTAATTATTAATCAACATTGCACGCCGCAGATTCAGTTACCTTTCTTCCCCACATATTTTCTCATTCTTGGCCCCCTCACATTCATCGGAAAATATTGCCCCTTTCCTCTCAAGGATCCACCGCCATTGGCTTCCTCCTCCCCAAAACTCCACCCTACCACCACTGCTACCGTCACGTTGCGGAGGCAAAGTTTTCAACAAAAAAAAAACGAAGATGATGATGCTGCCTTCAGCTCTTACAATCACCACATCAACTGCCGTTCTCACCGCAATGGCCAAGCTTTTTATTATTTAAGTTGATAAGGATGTTGTGACGGAGCTTCCTCCTACCAAAAATTTCAATTCTTCTGATATGTGTCCAAGCAGTGTCCGTGTCCATTTAATTTTTTTTAAAAATTTAGGATATGGTTTAGGCGTGTCGGACACTTGTCGGAGCCGTGTCGGTGTCCGACACGTGTCCGACACTGCACAACAACATTTTCCAGCGTGTCCGGGCATTAGAGATTGCTAGCAACAAAATGTCCTTAACTCGCGAACTTACATTCTTGGACAAAATAGTAAAAACATATTATAACAGGATCAATTTTGCCAACATGCAAAACATTCCCTCTAGACGTAAATTCCAGAATGTAACATTCATCACTAGGCGATCGGATATCCTAAAAGCTTTAATGCACCGATACTATAAAAAAATATTATTTTATTGTATTATATTGTGTCGTTTAATGTCGATTGGATACTTCACACGTGAATTTTTTTAAAAAAATTATATCGCCTTATCCACCATATCATATATGTATCTCTGCATCATAAATCGGAAGTATATTCTATGTGATTGTATTGCTATTTTAATTTTAATTTTCTAATCACCAAATTGAAGTTATCATAAAATCAAGTTACATGAAGCTCTTCTATCCTTGTCAATTTCAAGTTATAACGATCTGATTCTCACCGTAGTAAAATTTACATGTACGTAGAAATGAAGCTTTACCACCTTCTGTTTTCCTTGGCAAAAATGTTGAGGACCCACGCATGGTTTCCAGCCTCGTTGCCGAATTGGTTTTGCCATAATTACGAAAATACCAATTAGTTTTGTCATTTTTCTTCTTCTTTTGTACTAACTAAATAGTGAGATTTCTACTTTTCCAACATGAGCTGCGAATTTTAACCAATTTTCTATGTTATTTATGGTTCTTAATCAAAAGATTAGGTTTCGATCACATTAATACATTAACACCCTAAACCATAAATAATGTAGATATCACTTATCGGGCACGGCAGTACTCTGATACGAACGATTATAGGAACGTATCTCAAAGAGACTTTAGAGCAGTCTCGGACTCATAAGAAAAGAGGATGAGAAAGAGATTGATATCGATGTAAAATCCATTAGGGTTGAAGATTGAATTATTATTTCCGTTAGGGTTGAAGTTGAATTATTATTTCTGATAATTAAAATAACGTAACAACAACCAACTATATATAATTAAAGATATTTTAAACTACTTTGACACTAACATAATTAAATATATTTTAAACTACTTTGACTCTTATTATTTCTGATAATCACTATATATAATTAAAAGATAAAAGATATTCTAAACTAACTCTTAAAGGAAAGGATAATAATAAAGATGTTAATATATTACTAAACAGAATTATAATTTTAATGCATATCTTAATTTATATCGATCTATCCCTATTTTTTTTTTCTCTTGTTATTCTCCATATCATCCGTCTCACTCTCTGGAAAAGTATGAACAAATGGGCTTAACTCGGCCATTCAAATAAATGGGATCGAGTCTAATAAAGAAGGGATGGGATTCATAAATTATTTTTAATATTGGATTAATCTTCGATTAATACAGCCTTACTTCAGCAGCTATCACTCAGTCTCAAATAATATATATTTGAGCCTAGTATAATTAAGGGCCCTTGATTATATTGGGTAACATCTCCATGCTTTTTCATTGAACAAAGAATCACATGCTTATTATAATCAGCACCATTACACAGTAAAGAAAACATTAATAAATAATTAAATCCGGAAATATTTCTCAAGTAAATGAAAAAATAAATGTTACAGAAAAAGATAACATCAAAAAGTGAATCAAATCAGGAAGACATCTCCCTATGTTTCAATAATGCAAAACCATGACGTTGTACTCAACAATGGCGTCACCCGTCGTGTTATTAAACATCACCGTATCCAATAGAGCCGAGCCACGAGCCAGCTTGAAGACACATGAGCTGCCGACTATTGGCAGCTCACGAAGCTCATTCGCAAACGGGTTGTGGCCTGCCAAAGCGATCGTGCTGCCATTATACTTTCCGGCCGTGAACACAATATTAAAGGTCATGTGATATGCAACTTAATTCAGAGAAATCGACCAGAGTAGTCCTTGAGCCCAGCCCACAATGCCCGAGTTAGGGCTCGGCCCGGCCGTCAAGAGGTCGTCTATCGCCCCTATCACGCCGAAATAAGTGGGAGAACGGTGTGTGAAATTTGCCACGGCAATGGGCACATTGGTCGGGTTCGGGACTGATAAGATGTCGTGTAGGTAGAAACGAAGCTCGGTTACCTTCGGCTTCATACGAGGAAGTTTCCTATACCAATTTTTCATGGCGTCGGGCCCTTGTCCTTGCCCTTGCCCATGTACCACCACCGGCATAGCAAGTGGTACAGTCACAGAAAGCATTAGAACTATGCATAGCTTTGCCATCTCTCTGTACCATGGTTCGCTGTCGCGGGGATCGGAACGGGGGGCACCGTTCCAGTTCCAGTGTCACGTCGCGGAACGGTCGCGGCACTTTATGGAACGGAGGGTATTTTTAAGATAAATATAATTGATTAATGTGCATATACATATAGAAGTTCCTCCAATATCATGCAACGCCACAAATATTACAAAAACTAATACATTATTTACTAATAATAAGTGGAAAATCATACAACACCATAAATATTACAAATAACAATACATTATTTAGTAATAATAGTTGGAATGCCTTAGGGAAAGAAACTCAAAATTGTATGTCAAATAATAGTTGGAATGACTTAGGGTTACGTGAAGTCAAAATTATTGATCAGTATATAATTATTGGGCATCCGAAAATTAATCTTCATCAATACGATAATATCAAAATCCTCTATACTTTTATGTTGCTTGGCACTATTACCGAAAGATCCATAAGAAGATCCACCATGTCGACCATTACTTTATTAATGCACGACCACAAATAAAAATTCATTTCTCTATATCATACGCACCGTAGACATAGCATATATATATATATATATATATATATGGAAAATTACATTTTTAGTCATCTAAAGAAGTCCTTGTCCGCTTTTAGTCCTGATCTATTGACTTTTCTTATTTTACGTCCTTTTAGTTTCAAAAATTCTCATTTTTGGTCCTTTTGGCTAACGGCGTTAAAAACTTGACGGAAAAGGACACGTGTCACGCACGTGGCCCGTGAAGGTAAAGTTTTTCAGCCTCAAAACTTGCATAATGGCGCCAAAACGTAGCAGCAACAAAATTGGAGGGAAAATTGGGATATTAATAAGGTTTCTCACATTTTTTCCCCAAAAAATTCAATTATGGTTCTTACTTCTTCCATCTCCATGGCTGCTACAAATGCTGCTGTAATGTGCTTCTGGAGGCTTCTCCAACAACCCCAAAACCCCCAAAACTCTACCTCGGCTGCAGCAGGGGAGGAGCAACAATGACGTATAATCTTGTCGCCTCACCTTCTGCTTCCCTCTCCCATGAAGCCCATCTCGTCTGCAACTCCTTCTTGCCGCCTAACCTCTTTCATCTCACAACGCATAGAAATCTCAATTTCCTATCAAACTTCACTTCACTAAGCCCTCTCTTCGAGTCTCCTCCAGAATCTCTCTGCAAGAATTCGGCGCCAACGCAGTCCCCCAAATCCCAAATGATAAAGAAAAAGTTGCATCTTCATCGAAGAAGTGCATCTGGGTCATTTTGTACAATGTGACACTGAAAGTTTCTAGGAAATGCAAGGATTTTGGTTGTGCGGAGAAGGTGTTCGATGAAATGATTGAGAGAGGGCTGAAACCCGACAATGTTACTTCTTCCTGGGCTAAATCACACCTGGGAAATGTTTGGAAATACATATTAGGATCAAGAAGAAGTAAGATATTGATTTCCCTAATTAACGGAGTACTAATCCCTGGCTTGTAGGGATTTCTAGGCTATTAATACGAAGGGTTATCAATGTAAGCAGCAAGCAATTATAAAAAAAACAATACAATGAACTCCCTTTTTCTCTCTATGTCTATGTGAAAACATGATATCAAAGCAGAGTTCAGATCTATGGGACTCAGATATAAGAAATCATCATCAACCCAAAACCATGTTAAAACCGACAGGAACCAAAATTGAAAACCCACAAGAATCCAACACCAGTCTTACACAACAGATAACGAAAAAGTCCAACTCCGATGACCGGACGATTGGATCCAAATCAAACAACAGCGACGGCCCCGGATGCCTTGAAAGCGCCGTGGGCCAATCATCACGGTGCGGAGACAGATTGGAAAGTGGGTGTGACCACAGAAAAAAATAGAGTACACAGAGGGGCAGTGCCTCGAAATTGGCAGAAAATCAGTCCGCTGTGAGGGCCACCGAAAAATCGACGAACCAACAACGAATGGAAGAAGACAACGGTGGGCGACTTCCTCCACTAGTAATATCCAGACAACAGCAGCAGACATCTCATAGCAGAGGGGTGCAGCGACAGGCATCATCAGAGAAGTGGGAAACGCCGGTGCCGCAGCAAGAAACCGGAGCACCATTCCCACCGTTGCTCCAGGACTTACAACAATGGAAAATAGCAGAACCAGTGAAGGGTTTAGGGATGATAACCCAAATCCTACCTCTTTTTCTTATAAAGTCTCAAACCCTTGCTTAAGTACTGGGAAGTCCCCAAATTTTGGAAAATTGCAGAACAGACCCCTTAAAAGTGAAAACTCTCCAAGTGCCCTTCATACACGGGTGTTTCACACTCAGGCTCAATCACAAAAGACAAGACAATGGATTTTAGATTGTGGGGCAACAGATACAATGACTTTCGATCCATCCGATATATTAAATCCAGTTGACCCAGACCATTCTCTTATCCAAATGGCAAATGGTGACTTAGCGGTGGTTGAAAAAGAGGGCTAAGTTGTTATCTCCTCAAATTTAAAATTGAAGAATTACTTTTATGTTCCCTCTTTATCTTGTAAATTGCTGTCTTTAATCCATTTGACACGAGAGTTAAATTGTGTAGTTCTGATATACCCTCAATTTTGCCTTATATAGGACATTCATACGAAGGAGATTATTGGGCATGGTACTGAGCGAGACGGATTGTATTACATGGACGAAATGGGACCTCCTTCCAAAGTTTTGTTATCGAAAGGCTCTAAGGATACACGGATTTGGTTATGGCATCGGCGCCTTGGGCATCCTTCTATCGGGTACCTACGGGTATTATTCCCTGCTCTTTTTCAGAATGAATCACATTTGGATTTGTCGTGTCAAACATGTTCAGTTGTAAAAAGTCACAGAACCTCTTTTAAATCTACAAATACCCGAGTTGAGTCTGCCTTCTCACTTGTGCACTCAGATGTCTAGGGACCCGCCCCTGTTGCTAATCAAAGTCGATTTCAATAATTTGTTCTGTTTATCGATGATTTCTCTCGAATGACTTGGGTGTATTTCTTGAGACACAAATCAGAAGTTTATGACACGTTTGTTGCATTCTTTAAGATGGTGAAAAATCAGTTTAACAGGACTATACAAGTGCTCCGATCAAACAACGGGCGTCAATATGTTAACCAGCAGATGATGGAATTTACAAAAGAGCATGGTATTATTCATCAAACAACCTGTCCAAACACACCTCAGCAGAACGGTGTAGCCGAACGGAAGAACCGGACTTTACTTGAGATGACTCGTGCGATCATGACAGAATCTCACGTTCCCAGTCACTTCTGGCCTGAAGCAGTGGCAACTGCCACCTATCTCACAAACAGATTGCCTACTAAAGTACTTGACCGACAAACACCCCTTTCGGTCCTTCAAACACAAGCTGATATACCTCCATCCCTTACTATGCCTCCCAGGGTCTTTGGGTGCTCTGTCTTTGTGCATGTATCAAAATCTGAAAGAACTAAGTTGGATCCGTGTGCAATAAAATGCGTGTTCGTTGGGTATGCACCCCATCAGAAGGGGTACTGATGTTACAATCCAGCCACAAGCCGGATGCACGTCACTATGGATTGTGAGTTTCTTGAAACGGAATACTTCTTTCAAAGCCAGCATAGTGCTCAGGGGGAGAATCTGGGTGACTCCCTATTCTGGCTCAATGATGATTCAGAGGTTGCAGAAGTCCATCTCACTCCAGATCTCAGTACCACCACCAGTCAACCTCCTTCGTTTGATGTCCCAATTAGGTCAGTGACCCGGTAAGCTCTCTACCCACTTTTCCTATTTCTAATGATGAGGATACTGGTACCATTAACCCCATTTCAGATGTTGCAGCAAGCAATAGGTATACTTTGCCTCAAAGGAGTAACAGGGGGATTTCCCCAAACCAATACTCTCCTGATCAAAAGACAAGAACATCAAGGTACCCAATTGGGAATATGGTCAGGGGGAGCATGTCGGGAGTAGCAAAGGCGTTTTTGAGTAATTTGTACGGAGAAAGGATTCCAAATTCTGTACAGGAAGCTGTGCAAGATGAAGAGTGGTGGAAGGCAATGAATGTGGAGATGGATGCCTTGATTAAAAACGAAACTTGGGAGAAATGTGAACTACCCCAAAGCAAGAAACCGGTAGGATGCAAATGGGTATTCACCATCAAGCACAAGGCAGATGGAACTGTGGAACGATACAAGGCTCGCCTCATGGCGAAAGGATACATCCAGACATACGGAATCGACTACTCTGAGACCTTTTCTCCAGTAGCAAAGATAGACACAGTTCGAGTCCTTCTTTCTGTCGCTGCCAACAGGAACTGGCCACTCCATCAGTTCGATGTAAAGAATGCCTTCTTACACGGTGACCTGACAGAGGAGGTATATATGGAAGCCCCACTAGGGTTTTCAAATCAGTTTCAGAGCAACGAAGTATGTAGGATTAGAAAAGCACTGTATGGCCTTAAACAATCCCCGCGAGCCTGGTTCGGAAGATTCACAGTGGCAATTCAGAAATATGGGTATAAACAAAGCAACTCCAATCATACTCTATTTCTGAATAAAAGAGGAGACTTGATCACGTGCTTGATTATCTATGTTGACGACATGATAATCACTGGAAGTGATGAGGAGAAGATACAAGGACTACGGAAGAACTTGTTCAATGAGTTCGAGATAAAGGATCTAGGGGGATTGAAGTATTTTCTGGGTATAGAAGTGTTACGGTCACAATAAGGGATCTTTATCTCACAAAAGAAATACATCCTCGATCTACTTGCGGAAACTGGAATGTTGGAGCGTAAGCCAGCTGACACCCCTATATAGTTAAACCACAGACTCAAGATAGAGGGAGATGGGGAGCTGGCAGATAAAGGAAGATACCAATAATTGGTCGGGAAACTAATCTATCTGTCTCACACTAGGCCGGATATCGCCTACGCAGTCGGGATAGTCAGCCAATTTATGCACCAACCAACGAGGGACCACATGGAGGCAGTAATGAGGATAATACGGTACTTGAAAGGGCCCGTAGGAAATGGGATCATGTTTGGTAGACATAGCCACTTGGAAATCGAAGCTTACACAGATGCAGACTGTGCAGGAAATCCAAATGATAGGAGGTCTACTTCAGGGTTCTTTACACTAGTCGGGGGAAATGTTGTGACTTGGAGAAGCAAGAAACAAAAGGTGGTTGCCCTTTCCAGTGCAGAAACTGAATTTCGGGGCATCGCTAAGGCTGTAACTGAGATTATCTGGCTTAGGAAGTTGATGACGGAAATTGGTATGACTCCTCAAAGTCCTTGCAGACCGAGTGTGATAACAAAGCTGCGATTAGCATCTCGGAGAACCCGGTGCAACACGACAGGACCAAACACGTCGAAGTTGATCGATATTTCATAAAGGAAAAACTGAAGGATGGAACTATAGAACTTCCTTTTGTCAGATCAGAAGACCAACTGGCAGATATCCTTACTAAAACAGTTGCAGGACAGATCTTTGAGGCAGTTCTTGGCAAGCTCAGTATCGGAGATCCTGTCACTTAGCTTGAGTGGGAGTGTTAGAAAATACTAGTATATATGGAAAGGATATCGGTTTTCCTAATTAACGGGATATGTAAATCACTAACTCACAGGAATTCCTAACTATATGTATTAGTGTGATCAATGTAATTCTCAAGCAATTATCAGACAATGAATACAATGAAGTCTTCTTTTTCCCTCGATGCCTTTGTGAAACACTTTAAATTTAATACAATGTGTACTTTTATTATTTAACACTCATATGCTAAAATTCAAAGAACTAAATGTCGTAAAAGTTTAAAGACCACTGAGTTAATGCATGTATTGAAATTTTTGGGGAGTTTGATGTAAGTACTTGAGTTTTGTGACTATCTAGCATTTTTTCCTCATAAAGAATGCTACTTAATGACATTTTGATATTTTTATTGTGAACTAATTTCATACCTAGAGTTTATAAATGCTAATTTTTACTATTTTTTATATTGAACATGCATGTCTATAGAGATGTTGTTCTTTGTACATAAGATCAATGCATTAGGGATTACCAACGCTTCGATTTATACTTATAATTGATAAACTATAAATATTATATTAACTTATAAAATTTCAAATTAAATGCAAATTTAAATAATATTACACTTTCAATATTATTACAATATATCCCCTAAGGATAGAATAGGAATTTTTAAAAATAATTTTACCAAAGTCATCAAAATAATTAACAATTGGGGCAATTTGTAACGGACAGTGTAAACCCGTGCGCGCGTGGTGGGGGTAATTTCTCAAATCTCAAGGGAAATTTGTAATTTTGTCATACGTCATGGGGTCGTTCGTAATTATCCCAACTACGAAAATGAAATTATAAAAATATTAAATTTTAAATATAAAAATGAGACCTCAATTGAAATTTAATTTTTAATGGGTGCTCTCACATATAGAAATACAAAATTTATACTTTTAAATTAAAACTCGCATATAATGCACAACGACTCATAAAAATATTATTTTATCAAATGATATTATTTTTTCTAAAAATATTTTATTTTTATTTGACTGTCTATGCTTAGTTTTATTAGTAGAATTGCTCTTGTTTTCTTTGATTTATTAATGAATCTTATTTTCTACTTTGAAAGTTATTCTGATTTGCAAAAATAAATATTTTTAAGAAATTTAATAATTTAGAATAAATATATAGTGTTAATGGACATTTGAACTAATTCTAAAATGTAAAAATTACAATTTATACCCAACAATAAAAATTACACATTAGTATTAATAATATGTATTAGTTATTGATTTATTAAATATGTCACAACGAAAAATTAGTATTGATAATATAAATTAATGATCTTAGAGGTTATATATAAACTCACGTAAAATTCTCTAACTTCATGCATAATATTTGTCTTACTCTATTCTTTCTCTCTTTTTCTCTCTCCCTACCACCAGCATAGTAGTACTTTATCCAACCATCTTTGTTTTGGATCCTCTCGAATAATTCTCACTCTTGCCTACTTTTTAATTACCCACTCAACAATAATATCACCACATAACTATATTTGATTATGTTCGTATTCTATTAATGATTTATTTTTCTTAAATATGATCATTTGTGAGTATAAATTACAATACGTATGTCTCGTTTGATAATAAAATTTGGAGTAAATTATTAAAATCGTCTCGTAAAGTGAGCCACTTAGGTTTGGTCCCAATAATTGTCAGTATCTCACTTTTAATATCATAAAATGACATTTTTCTTAATTTTGGTCTCATTGACAATTTTTTGTCCAAGATTAGCGTTGACCATTATTAAAAAATGTTGACCATTAAGATTAGCGATGTATTTCAGTGCCTCAGATTTTCTTTTGTACTCCTTATAATAGAATGTTAGGTATATTATAATTGTCGCATTTTAATGTAGTTGATAAAGTCACTATAAACTTTAATATAGTCCAATTAATACTAAAATAAAAGATAAAAAATAGTGTGACTACACACGGCTCGTCCAAACATGCAAACAAATAATAACCAAAATGAATGCAGGAGTGGGTGAGGAGTGCAGTGGAGAAGCTAGAAAGGTATGATCCTATGGGTACTGTTGCATTGCTCTCTACGATAGGAATTATGGTGATGAGGCGTTTGTTTTGGGACATATTGTTGAGGCAGCAAACTGTGATCATTACAAAAGCTCTGGTGGAGTTGCGCCGGAACACGCTGAGACGATCGCAACTCTTGAGGCGGCAAAAATAGCAAGACGAGAAGGTTCGGGAAACGTGGTGATCGAAGGGGATTGTGTTGTAGCGATAAGGAAGATCAACCATGCCGGAGAGGACCTTTCTTCTACCGGATGTCAACATTAATGGGGCGAAGTTTTAAATTGGGAGGACAAAAATATAATTTTATTCAAAACAGTTTTGACAGTGCTCTTAGTATCTTTCAAAAACAAAAAAAAAACAAAAAATGAATGCACGGATACCAGACCCATGCCCCTTAAATTTTGAAATTTTTTAATTTTGTATATATATTTTTACAATTTTAAATTAGAAATTTTGCCTCTTTAATTTTAAATATTTTTTAATTTCTCTTTTTTTATTATCTATACAATATAAAAGAGGAAGTTGTGTTTTGTCTCACGAATGACGGTTTGTGACACAAAAACACCAATTTTTTATATTACCTATTATTCCCTTATTACTACTAAGGAAAATACGCATTGTAAGTGTTTCTTTTGTGATTTCCTTTTGAGAAGTTTTACACGATGAAAACTCCCTCAACCCTTAACTTCTTCCGTCAATTTATAAATTTCAACTACCTCCCTCAACTTTTAATTTCTTATCGCTATCAACTTCTTCCCTCAACTGATCCCCATTTTAACAATTTTTATTTGGTATCAACTATCTCCCTCAACTTATTGTCGCAACAATTTCTTTTGTTCTAAATTCAAATTCAAATAATATATATTCTAACCCAGGTTTGGGTAATTGTTTCTAATTTGATTTTGTTTTGCATTTTTTTTATTTTAGAAAGTTGTAATTTGTTGTGACGCTATGCAGAAATCAGAAAAAGGTGGAAGAGAGAAAGGATAATTGTTTATAATTTTTTTTATTTTACATTTTTTCTACTTTAAAAAGTCGTAGTGTGACAATGTGCAGCAGAAAAGGATGGAAGAGAAAAGGTAATTATTTTTAAATTTATTTTATTTTGCATTTTTTCTATTCTACAAAGTCTGTGGTGACACTTTGCAGAAAACGGTGGAAGAGAAAGAGATGAAACGAATAGATTTTGATATTAAAGTGGGAAAAATTCTAAAATTCAGATTCAAATGATATATATCCTAGCAAGGTAATTGTTCTTAATTTTTATTTTATGTTTTTGCGTTTCGTCTATTTTAAGAAGTCGTATGATGGGATGGCAATATGTATGTAAACAAACCGGTTGATTCACCTTTCCGGTGCTCAATTTATGTAGGATTGGTAAATAAAGTTGTTAGTTCACCTCATGTGTTGTATTAAAACTTTAACGGAAGGTTTCTTCTTTATTGGTATTCGGCATGTTTCTATTTGTGCGAATTAAATTGAATAAATTTCTATTCTTTTTTATTTTTAATTTATTATAAATAATTAATTACATTAACGTCAATTTTTCTTGCACCAGGGACGGCTTGCGGCGGTGACTAGTTATATTAAGTACGAGGGGTAGATAGCCAATAGGGGTTGATCCAAGCAGTGATTGGATTCATTCCTAAGGGCGAGGTCCCGGGTTCGAATCCCCACTTAGGTGCGCGTGTGTCAAAAAAAAATGTATGAGGGATAGATAGAAACTGCTTTAGTGTCTTCGATGTATGAGGGATAGATAGAAACTGCTTTAGTGTCTTCGACTTGGACTTACTTTAGTGTCTTCAATGTATGAGGGGTAGATAGAAACTGCTTTAGTGTCTTCGACTTGGACTTGCTTTAGTGTCTTCGATGTATGAGGGGTAGATAGAAACTGTTTTAGTGTCTTTGACTTAGACTTGCATTAGTGTCTTCGATGTATGAGGGGTAGATAGAAATTGTTTTAGTGTCTTCGACTTTGACTTTTTTTTTTTTTTCCCTGATCCTCACACTTAAAATATTTTCTATATTGGACTCTTTCATTTTCTTTTCCTGACTTTAAAAATTATTTTTTTTCTTTGGATTTATTACATATAATATTTTTAACCTTAATTTTCTCTTATCTCTTAACTGCAATTTTATGTTGTATCACATTAATCTTTTTTATGTTCTTTTGTCCTTTTTCTTAATCTTGTTAACTTATTATTATTATTATTATTATTATTATTATTATTATTATTATTATTATTTTAACGGATCTTATTTGACCTTTTTGTACTTTTAATTTATTTTACTATATTATTATATTAAGTATCATATTTAATAATTATTTAATTATTAGTTATTTAAAAACTTATTTTTAATATATTTTAATATTTTTTTGTCACTAGTTATTATTATCTTTTATTCTTTTTGTAGGAGTCTCCAATTTTATGTAAATTGTGGTTTTGCCTCTGAATGAATGGTACAATAAATATAACACGAAATCTTCAAAATGTATATATATTCAATTTTTGTGCACTTGTGGTGATTTTATGCCAATGTTTATACATTGAATAGATAAATCTATCGCATAAAG
>JBBMKE010218297.1:0-14706 GCA_037834125.1 Lippia alba | reverse complement strand
GTAAGTTTCTAACACTACGAATTTGGATTCACAATTGCGAGCCCCGGTCCTTTTGTTGGATAAAATTTTTAAATTCCACTGCTTTTCTAATTCTGTTTTCCAACACGGATAGCAAGAAAGCTTCCATCAACTCAATCAAGAAGATCCCATTATCTCAAACCGAAGAAATCACAATTATAAATCTATGGTACGACGACGAAAATTCTTCCAGCAACTTGATCAAGATCCCGTTGGCCAGTGGACATGATTCTTCTTCCACCACTTCATTCCAACTCGACAATGGTCACGTTCTGCAATTGTTGGAGAATGTGGCGAGCAACAGATCCACTGCTGGTGCCAAAATGGGGCGGACGACTTCCATTCCTCTTGCTCCCACCATAAATTCTACTGAAGGAACCAACACTAAGACCGCCCCTCAACTTATTTTCCTAGCCACTGCAAATATACAATGTATAAACTTTATCTTGAATTTATGTCATTATGCTTGCACGTTCCAAATACACCGTATATTATGGAAAACTAGATGCAATACAATGTTGAAGCTAGTTTCAGGGAACTATAACCGCGGATCAATTTTCCGGAACTACAAAAAGAAGTAAAGGGATATTTATGGATCATGTATCAAGCTACATATAACATATAACAAACGAAAAGGCTGGGCAATAGATTATTACCAGCTCTGATGTAATACCAGTCAGATCATACGGAGCAAGTTCTCTGAGGACACCAGTTTTCAGAATATCAGTCCACTCAGGAAGCTCCATCTATTTTTCGTTTTCCCCAAAAAGTAAAAAAGGAACATGGTAAGCAACAAGCTCAAAGACAACATAAAATTGAAGCTAAAGAAAACATTATAACGGACAAAACTAGATTTTTAAAGATCAATCCCATAATTACAGATTCGGCAACAGGGTTTTCTTCGGGCTCGATAAAAGGCCTTCATATATGAGCATCAATGAATCCATACTTTCTGATGAGCTCTAACCAACATTAGACTTTTTGGGGGATTTGACGCGCAATTTGTTTGATACTAAAAGGGCAGCCTCTGCCGACATCCCAAGCGAGTTAGTGAGGTAAGTAGCTGTGAAATATTTATCTGAGTCATTTTCACAAACACCTGAAGTAGATTCCTCAGACACAAAAAGAGTTTCATTCGAGGGCGACCCCATTGATTCAATTAGAAAAGAAACGACCAAAATCGCTCTGAGGCATTTCTACAAACACCCGCAGGGTGTTTCTTGGACGAGAACAACTTTACAAAGACTGTAATTTGGGAATTGAAAAATAGGGGGCCGAGAAAAATGGTGTCTTTAGAAGGAACCCATGTCGTTGCCCATCTTCTGCAGCTGGTAGATAACGGAGGACATGGAAATTCTACAAGGCGAACACCATGAACACAATGAATTCGATGAAGAAAAAGAAGAGATGGAATTCTCGCGTGAGAAAAAAAAAGAAAAGAAAAAAGAGGAAATGGGTTTGTAGTGAAAAAAGATTTTTAGGTATTGTTTTGTAATATGTTAAAATTTGGGGGATAAAAATAAAATATTTAAAAGTAGTTATTTGTGTTAATTATTACAAGGATCATCTACTAACTAGTTTAAAACTTGGGGGTTATTTAATTAAAAAGAAACTTGGAAGTCCCTTTTAATAGAATCCCCCCTTTAAAGTTAATAGCATTTCTTGAGGGAAAAAAAGAGTTAATAGCACTTCTTCCGTTCAGTCATGTTCTTCACATCAAACCCTTCTTTCAAAATTAAAAATTCACGTAATCACCTCCGTCAGAGAAAGCGAAAACCGTCGTCTCCGGCTAAGTTACCATTTGAATCGCCGCCGCCATTACTCTGCGTCGCCAATTCTACATCATCCTGTTGCATCGCCTCACCACTCGGCCCGATCTAGTCTCAAACGCTGTTTTTTACGTCACGCAGCCGCCGCTCCCTTTGAACGTCGGTTAGTAATCAATGTGTGCGAGTTCAAGTTCTTGTGTCTTCAATTCTTGGGTTCGTAATAGTGTTTATTTCTTTTCCTCACTTACTGGTAAATCCTATTTAGGGCCTTCAAGGACATAATAAATAAATACACTGATCCAATTTTCGCAAAATAACACTACACTCCATTCCCTGGGGAAAGAATGGCTTAGGCAGAGTGTGCTATTTGCATAATTCAGATGTAGCTGAAATTTTAGTCCAAATCGAGTTAGGATTGAGCCTTATCTATCCATTAAAACATGCAACTGCCTCTAAGCTAGACTAAAATTAACATAAAATATGAACAAATATAAATAGCCCATCTTCCAGATTAGTCATCTCAAACTAAATGCCCCTAAATATACACAATTTCAGTTGGGTATATCTTGGATTGATTATGGTATTAGATGATGATGCCTTGATCTGCTTGATTTGAATTGATGAACTCGTAATTTTGCTTAGCTTGTCATTTAGCTTAGTATTTAAGGTAATGGTTAGCCAAGTTAAGGGCATGAAGTCTTCTAAACTTTAACAACTTTTTTCAAATTCTAATAATAAGATGCGTTGTAAGGCAATGTAATATTGTCATTATTAGTAAGTCATTAAGTTGGTAATTTTATGATCAATCAGTGTGTTTGTTGTAAGTTTATGCAATGTGGAGATTGAAGATGATCACTTGAAGAAGTGCCAATTCTTGTATCCTTTGGATTATCATTGTACTACATATTCTTCTCACACATTTAAAACATTTAAGAACTCTTGTGGTTGAGGATGTGTGTCTTGAAAAATATGTAAATCACTTGAAAACTGTAATTGATTATTAAGTGCTTTTTGTTTACCATGTTTTTGAATAGCTAATAGTGTGTCAAAAGAATAACACATCTCTTCTTTTTTAAGATAAATCCCTTCTCCAGGATATTTTTGTTGTGTTGATGCTGCTCAATAATGTAAAAAGCTTTGCTTTCAAGATATAAAGGATTCCACCAATGTTGAGGATAAAGAGTTGAGGACATTACAGTCCCTCTCTTGAGGCAAATTCCATGAGGATGTAAGTTTTTCATTTCATGAGAACATTTTTATCTATTCGGAGATTATTGAATTTCATTTAATTATTGCAATCACCCATGCAGATGCCTAGAGGCAGAGATGTGGAAGTCAACAACTCATTTGTCTTTGACAATCATTTTTCTCCCACAAAACAGATGGGAAAAATTCAAGGGTGTTTTTGGATATTCCTTGTAACATGAGTTTTCAACCTACAAAAAGTAAACATGTTATGACTAATATCATGCATTAAACAAAGACATCCAAAAGAGAAGTAAATGCATGTTGGATTCTTATCACAAACAGGTATATACACATGATCCATTAACATGTCTGGATAAGTCCCTAAGACTATTGTAGACACAACATTGTGATTACTTGATACTTGTAATTTAGAACCAAGCTTTCTTGATGTGCGTAGTTGTACACCTTGCAGGAATACAAGGCCACGTTGGAAGAAGCTAAGAAATATGACCACAGAGAAGTCACAAAAAAGTAAGAGCTTTTCTTTTTCCATCCTTTGAGCTTAGAGTGTTAGGTTGTAAGCTTTATTACATCGCAGATTTTCTTGATTAAGATTCAATCAGATTTATTTGGATTATTTTATGGCAGACGAAGTATGTAAAATATACTAATTCAAATATGTATGATTGTTTCTTGACTAAAGTGATTTAATTTTACTACCTTAACTGAAGTGACTTATCATTTCGTCATTCTAATTTACTTGAAATTCTAAAATTTTTACTGTATTTCTTTGATATTAATTGTTTTGTTTTGGTTCTTGTTCTCTTGGTAATTTTTAAAGATGTGAAGACAGTAGTTGTAAAAATGTTGGAAGCTGCAAGAAAGAAAGCAGTTGAATTTCTGTGCGTAAAGGCTTGGTTTGGCAAGTTTCTGGTATGCTCATCTTCATGATTATTGTCATTGTTAAGCACAAATAGACGTAGGTAGGTATTGCTTCAAGTATACAAAAATTATAGGATCCACTGTTGGCATAAAATGTACATTTATAAGTTCATAGGTATGTTATATATTTCATAGTATGAAACATGATGTTTAATGACGGTGGAGTTTTGATATTGGTGTTTAAGATATGCAGTTTATATCTGCTTAATTGTTTTACTTACATGTCCTGCTGT
The DNA here is from genome assembly GCA_037834125.1 of Lippia alba. Classification (NCBI taxonomy): domain Eukaryota; kingdom Viridiplantae; phylum Streptophyta; class Magnoliopsida; order Lamiales; family Verbenaceae; genus Lippia; species Lippia alba. Next base: position 10,556 of record JBBMKE010218297.1, on the reverse strand, counting down.
GTTTTTAAAAATTTCAACTTTGAGTTGAGTGAGTTATGTCATAGTATTAGAGCTTCTAACCTAGAAGGGTGTGCTTGGTCAATTTTATTTTGTGATTTGGGTAATATATTCTTTTGAAGAAATATCATGGCTTGTTACCAATTTAACTTTTGTGGCGTCACGTGAGTTTTAGTTGGATTTGTAAGTTGTCAACTTGTTTAATAACTTTTGAAGTAATCACATAACTCTGTTACCATTGCTTATATCAACACTAAACTTGGAGAAAATTTTATGTATTGGTAAGTGGTGATTAATAATACTATACTAATGTTTGTGTTCTTTCTAGCTTATATTGTTTGTATTAATGACTCTTATTTCGGTGCAGGTCCCAATACCTGAGTTGCTGACATATGATGAAACCGACTGTGAGGAAGGCTAAGAAAATCAATCAAGAGAGGTATTTTGAAAGATGCGATACTGAACTAAAGGTTTCCGTAAGTGTACTATGATTCTGAACTTCTAAATTTGTTGCAAAGTAAAAAAATATTTGAAATTTATAGGTTTTCTACTAGGGTTAAGGAATCTGCTGATAGTTGATTTTCAATTCAATACGGCCACTAGGAAATTCTTATTTGTTGAGTTTTGAACAAAAATGGGTCAATTGTTTTAGAATTGCAACTTGATGGGATTTTGAATTTTAAAATTTTACTTCTTTTAGTAATCTTGGTGTTCATTATTATTTTTGGTCTCTATCCTAGGATGGGTGAACAATGGACTGAAACATTATGCAGCTCTTGGAAGAAAATAGTGTATGTATTATTGTTCAAGAGACTGATGTGGATGTAGAGAAAGCGACATACGAGGCAAAACAAAGAGAAATTTTATTGGTGATATTGGTCAAATGTTTAGAGAGATTGTGATACCATTTTGGTGTAAAATGTATATTTATGGAGATTTGATCATGAATGATTAACATTGTGACACTATGGGCACACTTTGTTAATAATTTTATTAATTTATTTCTTAACCAGCTTTTAGTATGATAATTGAATTAATTATTTATATTTCTTCTTGAATAAATTATTTAATATTTAAAATATGAAAAAATTATTTAAAATTAATGTTAACAACCAATTTGAATAGTTTTCTACAACCAATTATTTGGTCTTTAATAAGTGTATATTAGAAACCATGGAGATTACTTTTCCGACCATATTTGGCTGCTAAATCGTAAATGCTACAATATAATTTGTGACAAAATTGCAACTACTACAACAAATATTTTGGCGGCTAAAAATGTAATTTAGCAACTAGATTTTATCAACAAAATGGTTGCTAATACATAATTTACGTAAGTGTTGTTGCAACTGAATAAAGAAAATTGCAACCAATATCGTGGTTGGTAAAAGATTATCTTTTACCGACAAAAGAAAAATGGTCACTGTAAATATAACTACAGCAACGATTGTGATCTTACAGCCACCAAAGATTTTAAATCAGCGAATAAAAAATTGGTTGCTAATTATGATACTTTTAATGACCAATGTTGAATGGTTGCTAAAAATACAATTTTTAGCGACTACATTTATAATTGGTCACTGAGTACTTTTAGTGAGTACCCTGTTGTGACCACATGTGACCAACCAAAATTTGGTTGCTATTTCTTTTAGCGACCAATTTCTTAGTTTTAGCCGCCATAAAAAATTGTCGCTGAAACTACTTTTTGTTGTAGTGATTAGACACAGATTAGTGAATTTAATTTCCTACACATACTCTTGGATACCGGATCTTCTGCTCCATTTTAGTGCTTCATCTTATACTCTATATACTCGATACGTGACACGTATAAAATTTTGTCAGATTTTCTAACAAATAAAATTATGTATTTATCAATAAAAGGAAACGAAAAAAATTCATATATCTAATACTAAAAAGCAAAAGCAAAATTTATATATTCAATCAATTAAAAAAAGTTTTACTTTTTATTGAAATTATTTTTTAATATTGAAAGTAAAAATATTAAATTAATCGTCCTTTCTAAATTTTTATTGTGAAGTTATAAGATATTCTATAGTTTGGATATTATAAAATATATTTAATATTAATGTTTTTAACTTAAAAACAAAATTTTAATATTAATATTAAAGTTTTATAGTTTAATATTAAATATATTTTATAATATTCAAACCTCGAATATTATGAAATTTAAATATTATTAAATATATTTAATATTAAATTTAACAAGTTTGAATACCAATTAATATTTTTATTTCGAATATTATAAAATATTTTTAACTCTGAATATTATAAAATATTTTAATATTAATATTTTTAACTTAGAAATAAAAATTTTATAACTTAAAAATAAAAATTTAGAAAAGAAAATACTAACTCATATTTTACTTTGAATATAAAAAATAATTCCAATGAAAAGTAAGATTTTTAAAAAAAAATTTGTTTGATATATAAATTTTTGCCTTTTCTTTTTAATGTTAAATATATGATGAAGATTTTGTTTTTCTTTTATTGATAATACCATAATTTTATCTATTAAAAATTTTGAAAAAATCTTACACGTATCACGCATCTAGTACAAATTGATATTATTTATAAAATTATCATACAATTGTTTGAGGAAAATAATTAATTATAAAGTTAATCCTGGTGGGCCTAAATTACGCTCGGCTCAATCCTGATACACGAGTCCTGGTTCAGATGAAGCTGGCAGGCGATTGGGCTTAAATACTCACAAAATGGGCCCTCGAAAAAGGACAAGTCTATCTGCTAGCCTCATTTTTTAGGCCTATATGCAAGAGCCTACTTCTCGAGCGTAGGACTCTCTCGCTCCCCTTGGCGCTCGTGCCGTAACCCTAGCGAGTCACCTACTGTTCCCATGGGTTCGCCTCATTCCATACAAAGGCTCCCCTCGAAGGCTTTTGTAAGTTACATTGGATAAGGTCTACCCGAGCGTCCCAGCGCTCGTTACCTATCCCGTAACCGCTTTGACACACAGTAGTAGTAGTAGTGTGCGCACTCATTCTTGACATCCACTACCATCTACCCGTAGGTATTTCTCAGGAATGTCAGTTGTCCAACCACCTCATAAAACCACGTGTCTAGGGCAACGTTAATCTTGGGATAACTTGGTACAATTTACCAAGTTGCCCTTACCCTCAAACTATAAATATATGGAGTTCTTACACTTCTAACCAAGTTATCTTCTTCACGAGAACTCTGCTTCATCTCTTGTCCACCATTGAGTGTTGCACCATCTTTCGGTGTTAGCCTAACTTGGAGAACCCACTTCTCCCATTCTAATACGCCTTCTCCGAAGGAACTCTGCCTCCCACGATGGTTCTTCCCCTTTTACAAATATTACTCGGTGGTGGTTAATATCAATCTAGATTAAACCCCATCAAATATAATAAAACTTATCACGTGATTTTATATAGAGTCAAAGTTATACACAACTTAAAACCAATGATATAATTTTTCTAAATGGGTTTTGAACTATATTGATTATTAACACTAAAATTTGTGAGAATCAAGAATAATATCATAGAGTCAAATTAGATAGTACAACCAACACTGCAAAGCTGGAATAGCGCAAGTCAAAAGTGTGATGAACGAACGCAAGCCGAAGCTGAGAAGATCTAAAATACTAGTATGGTGGCAACAGATCTATCGTGTCATTTTTTTCTTTTTTCTTTTTGTATTTATTTTAGATCTACCGTGTCTTTTACAATTTTCTAACATGACTAGTAATTAACAATACAAAGTATTGATTATAGAGAATTTTATTCTTAAATTTGATACAATTCTGTTTTCATTTCAAACAACTTAATGATATTAAGCTAATTTATTAAAATTTCAAGAATTGTGTATACTTCCGTAATAATATATTTATAGTTGTAAGCATATACTATGATATTAAAATATATCTGTCCCACTGGTGATATCAATCGAAAAACTCTCCCTCCTTTCTAAAAGACCTAACATGTGGCACCCCTGCCACATCCCGCACTGAGAAATACCCCGAGTGTTAGCTTTGGGCCTTCACTAGAGATCTTTCCCAGCGAACGGTGACGAACAAACAAACACAAGTATATCGAAAGCATAAAACAACGCCATCAACATTAAACCTCAACTATAATTATAAGGCCGAAATGGCCGACGACAACTACAACAGACAACCATATTAGGCATAGGTACATAGACTGTACATACTGAGTTTTCCTGTAAAGGAAAAATTCCAAAACACGGAGCTTCGGAATCAACTATCTAAACAGCACCTGACAACCTAGACCTAACATGCAGCCTAGTTGCACCTACCTGAAGCCAAAACTAGAAGAGAAGGGACGTTAGTCAAACTGACTAAGTGAGAGGGTTATATATATAAACAAAAGCACAACTTTGGTTCACATTTCTATTCTTTTCGAAAATAAGGTGTAAACGTATAAGAAGGGATGACTTTTAGTTGTACGAAAATACTTGTGAACCAATAATCAAAACGATCAATCAATCACAATAACCCAGCGAGTACGGGTGAGTTCTCCAACCTTTACACCCTGAATACAAAGAACACAAAACAAGAAACCAGCCTTCTCCCTTCAATTGTTAGTCGAGGTGCCCCTCAACCAACTACTCGATCACTTAGGGACAAATATGCCCTGGTACCAATAACCTCACTCTATACATAACACAGTCAACCTCTAGCTACACCCCGTATAAAGCTTCACAGAAGTATGTAGCAAGATCAGCTTTCGGCGCACACCTCTGGGCTTCACCCACTAGATACTCCGGGCCCATATTCCCCAAGGGCGTCCCCAAGGGTTCTATCATTCGATCATTACTCGTTTTTCAAAACATTTTCACACTTTCAAACACTTTCTTTCTTTCAACAGTTTTATAGTTCAAAATCAAAACTGTTCATCACTTAACGCATATATATAATATAACAAGAACCTATTTTGATAAGCAAATCCTATTTTTCAATAAAATATTAAACTATTACAGAATATCTAATAATATATATAGTATCAACGGTTCAAAATCAAACCCAAGAAATAAGGGTTGGGTTTTAAGAATATATTTCCATAATTTATGTTTTGGCCCTAGTTGAAAATATTTTAATCCCTCACCTGAAAATCTTCAAAATTTCAAAAGAGACAACGTCCAACAAGATCAGGGCTACTCCTTAGTAACGTTCATTTTGGTTTGGTTTAACACCCGGGTTGTTACATAGCCCTAATCCCGACCGCCTCCCATAATACGGTAGCCGCCGCCAGTTAAGTCCCCGCCGATGAAGACCCAAGGGGTGAGACATAACCTAATTGGGTGAGGCGTTCATACGCTGCTGCTACGTCAACTGCGAAATAGCCATTCATTCCCAGAGGTGGAAAAATTCACGTGCTCAATAAATCTCCAAACAGAAAATCGTATGGTATGGTCTCTGAAGGCAACGGGATACCGCATATCCAATTTTCTGACGAGGAGATCGACGAACTATACAAATCATTCAGGTTTGCACTGATAGAAAAGTTCTTACATGGATATCCTACGATGGCTAGACTCCATGAACTCTTCATGGAATTGGAGCTTAAAAGAGAGTTTAAATTGGGCGTGATGAATATAAAACATGTCCTGATTAGACTAAATTACGAGGAAGATTATTCCATGATTTGACTACGACGAATTCTGAATTTCAATGGCTATCCCATGAGAGTCCTTAAGTGGACTCCAACTTTCAACCCTAAAGTAGAATCATCTATCGTGCCAGTGTGGATTAGGTTACTATCATTGAAAACATAAAATTTCAATATGAAGATGCTACATGATATAGTTCGACAGATAGGAGAACCACTTAGATACGACAAAAGGACTTTTGATTGCAACATACCTGACTACGCCCGGGCGTGTGTCGAATTGGATCTACTCAAACCCTTGAAAACAAAAATCAGTCTAGATTTCAATGGGGGTACTCTCATACAGTCGATAATCTATGAAAGGTTGCCGACATACTGCAGGAGATGCTTGAGACTTAGACATGGCAAAAAGACTTCCATGACACTGTTACTTTGGAGACCTCAGAAGAACAAACAGACTTACGACAGGTCATACAAAAAAAAAAAAACCGTCCAAGCAAAAACCACAAGAAAATCAAAGGAAAGAGAAGAATAAATCATTGGAAGAACCTGAAAACAGGAACTCACAGCACAACTAGAGGTGTGTTGATGCTACAGAAATGGTTTGGAAAGCTAAGATTAGCAACCCAGGGTAAACGTCAGATGCAGATAAGGTAATCACTTCTGTAGAAAAAGAAACTGATAATAATGTTTATTTGACAAATGAGGAAATTCTATTGCCAACCGGCACAGAGCAGTAGATAGAGAATCATGTTGACAATAATGATGAAGAGATATCCAGAACTGATGATGACGATGAAGAAAATGATGGAAACGATGGTGGAAGGAATGAAGGAAACGAATCAGAAAAAGACCCGTCGGAAACAGATGGGGATAAAGCAGACGACCTCAAAGCAGATGGTGTTATATAAACCTATCAGTTATGATGGAGAGAAGCATGCACATGATGGGTATACTCTGGTGGTTAAAAAGAAAAGGCGCGAGAGACCGCCAAAAAAATACTAACACGGCTTCTAAAGGAGCGACACAGCCGTTGGCCATAAACCAAGGTTTACCATGATACAACAAAGAGTGATTTGGAATGTGAGGGGCATGGGAAAACCGGATCATCGTCATTCCCTCAAAGATTTCTGCACAAAGAATAAGTTTCAATTTCTCACTATACTTGAGCCTATGATTGCATTAAATAACTCTGATATGTGTTGTAAATTCTCTTTTCATAATGTTATTAGTAACTGTTCTAACTATATTTGGTTTTTTATTTGTGAGGACTTGGAAGTAGAAGTACTCAAAGATGACAAACAGTATTTACATCTTCGGAGTAATTGGAAATCTATGAATAAATACTGTCTTATGACTATTGTCTATGCCCGTTGTAACACGGTAGCTAGACGAGACATATGGGACTATTTTGTTGAGTATGCTAGCATCGACACTCCATGGCTAATTGGCGGAGATTTCAATATTGTCACCTCTTTAACTGAAATAAAAGATGTTGTGGATCATGATTTCCAATCTATGAATGAATTTAGTGAGTTTATTAATGAATGTGGTCTTATAGAACCGCCGTTCAAAGGGTCGTCATTCACTTGGATGAACAAGAGGCTGGATAGGATTCTCGTGAACAAAAAGTGGTGCGAGCTATTTCCGTAGACGGTTGTATAGCACTTAGCTAAGAGCTCGTCGGACCATTGTCTTCTACTGCTTAACATGTGCGATACAATTCTTACCCACTCGATCACATTTAGATTCCAAGATATGTGGATTCGGCACCAAGATTTGAAGCCTACTATGATAGAGAATTGGAAATTACCGATATCTAGTATCGGGATGCATAGATTAGCTGACAAGCTAAAGAGGTTGAAGCTTTATCTCAAATGGTGGAATAAGAATGTTTTTGGCAACGTGTTTGATAGGTTAAAGGAAGCAGAAAGAATAGAACTTGAAGCTAAACAGAAGTTCGAGGAGGAACAAATAAATGAGGCTTTAGTTAATTGGAATAAGAGTATAGCAGACAAAAAAAGAATCTTGGCAATGGAAGAAGACTTCTGGAGACTGAAAGCAGTTTGTAGATGGATCGAGGATGGTGAACAGAATACAAAGTACTTTCATTAACTGGTTAAGAAAAAGAGATTCCGAGGTAGAATAAGTGTGATCCGATAAGGGAAAACGGAGATAATAGAACAAAGTTTGATTAGGGAATCGGCCAAGAACTAGTTCAAAAATCTTCTTACCGAGCCATTAGACATTGAAAGAAAAGGAAGCTATGAAAACGTACACCGAAGACTCACAGCTGCAGATGTGGAACTATTGGATAGGGAGCCGAGCAGGGACGAAATTAGAGTTGTAGTCTTCGATATTAATCCTAATAGTGCCGCAGGAGCTGATGGATTTAGTGTTTTGTTCTATCAAATTTTCTGGGATGATATTCAGGATGATGTAATTGAGGCGGTGCTAGATTTTTTCAGTGGTGCAAAGCTACCGATGGCCTTCACAACCACCTTTGTCGTATTAATACCGAAAAAGATAGTCATATGCATTGGAGTGACTACCGCCCTATTAGTCTTTGCGATGTTTCTAATAAAATAATTTTTAAAATTTTGAATACTAGACTTGTTTCTATTCTCCCAAAAGTGATAGCTAACAATCAAAGTGGTTTTGTGCGGGGAAGGATCATTAGCGATAACATCCTGCTGGCTCTAGAAATGGTGTGCATTGGACAATAAAAGCAGGATAAAAAACGTGATACTAAAGTTGGATATGGCGAAGGCTTATGATAGATTAAACTGGGATTTCTTTATCAGATGCTTATCGCGAAAGGCTTTTCGCATAAATGGGTTGAGTGGACTAAAAGATGCATTTCAGATTGATGGTTCTCGGTATTGATAAATGGTGAATCCTCGGGACAGTTCAAGTCTTATAGGGGAATTAGACAGGGTGATCCGCTATCCCCATCACTGTTTGTGATTGCTTCAGATAACTTTGCATGTGAACTGAATAAGTTCATGGAGGAACAACATCGGGCCAGGTTTCGTACCCCGACGGAAATACACGTATCGCATCTAGCATACGCAGACGACACAATGATATTCACCAATAGCCGACATATTTCTCTTCAGGGAGTAAAAAATATTATTCTTAATTATGAGAATATATCTGGTCAAAAAATTAATACTAATAAAAGTGTTTTTGTTATAGGAAATGAGGATGTTGCCTGCTACAGAAGTGAAAGAGGTGCTTGGCTACATGTAAGCACATCTGCTGACCAAATATCTAGGAGCTCCTCTTTACAAAGGTTGGAAAAAAATTGGCCTTTATGACGACCTAATTGGCAGAATTCGGAGTCAAATTAATAGTTGGGAATGTGTCTATCTCTCCAATGGAGGAAGGCTTCAGCTAATAAAGTCTATACTACGCATTACCGGCACACATCTTCCAGATTATTGAGCCACCGATGTCGATTATCAACAAAATAGAAGTTATGATCAACAAATTCTTTTGGGGGTCCCGTGACGGTAACCGAAGACTCTATTGGACAAGTTGGAAATGAGCGTGTCTCCCCGTTAAGGAAGGTGGGCTATGAGTTAAGAACATAGGGGATATTGTTTGGGCATATTCTTACAAATTGTGGTGGCTATTACGTACGAGCGATTCCCTTATGAGAAGCAGGTATTGGAAAAATGTCCACCCGAGATATGCCATGGTGACAAAGTATCATTAGGTTATATGGCAACGCCTTTGTAAAGTTCGTATACATGTGGAGGCAAGCATATACTGGAGCATAGGAGAAGGGAATTTATACTCTTAGAGGATGTTTGGCTTAAAGATAAACCTATAGCCACAGGCTGCATGGGGGCGTTTGGCAATGAGAAAGTGAATGATTTTTTCAGTGAAGGCAAATGAGACGAAGAGAAACTTCTGAGGGTCGTAGATGAAGATAATGCAGATGAGATATATGCCATCTCGATTTTAAGAGGACAACAAGACAGAGGGATTTAGAGACTCAACAAGGATGGTCATTTTTTGCTGCGTTCTGCTTGGAATAAACTGCACAAAGTCTGAGATGCTCGAAGCTATATGGTCGACCAATCTAACACCGACTATCATGGTATTTCTATGGAGATTGATATACGATTGGATACCAGTGGATGAGATTGCATCGTAAAGGAATGATATTCCCATCGAAATGTGCTTGTTGCAACGAACAGGAAACGATAAGTCATGTCTTCCTACAAAATGGTAAGATTAAAGAGATATGGTTCTATTTTGCTAATTTGTTTAATGTGTAGGAGTCGGAGAATGGCTCAATCAATATGTGAATTACTAATTGGATCCGATCATCCCCGTTTAGCAAGAAAAAACATATACGTATTGTCATTCTGACACTAATATTGTGGTTTGCATGGACGAAGAGAAAACGAAAGAAACACCAGGGCGCGAGATACACAACGTATAATATTAAACGACAAGTCCTAAGGCATGTTTAACTCCTAAACGAGATAGGTAGAATCAATTGAGATTGGTGGAGAGGAGACGGTAGCGTGGCTAAAAAACTGGGGATTGATCTCGGCAAGCCTAAGCAGTGGGATATTAAGGTAGTCAGATGGATCAAACCCCCACAAAATCAGATAAAGCTCAACACTGACGGCTCTTCACTCGGCAATCCGGGTTTGGCCGGAATTGGGATGGTGCTCAGGGACCATAATGGAAAGCTGCTTGCAGCGCTGAGTGAGGGAATTGGAGTAGCGACGAATATCTACGCGGAGCTGATGGCGTTTATTCGAGGAATAAATATGGCTATTAGAATAGAAGTAAACTCTTTATGGGCCGAATTGGATGCTAAGGTGATTATAAATAGGGCTGTAAACGGATACTAAACGGAGCGGATGTGCAGTATCCGTATCCGAATCCGTTTAGTACATCCGCTATCCG
>JBBMKE010218080.1:0-14707 GCA_037834125.1 Lippia alba | reverse complement strand
GAAAGAACCGCACTTTACCCAACATACATGATAGAATATTCCATTATCCCTTTACCCATGGTGAAAAACAAAGCAAATATTAAAGCTCTTACTATAATAAAGACCTGGATTAGAATTCTTTGTTGGGTCTCGTAATGCCATCTCCTCTTCCAAAAATGAACTCAAACTTTGAAGAATCTTTCTTGCATTTCAGCAATCAACTTGTGCAACGAGAGAAATTTAGTGAAATTGAAAGATGAATGGGATTAGGGCTGAGATTAGGGATTTTAATTTTGGACATGGTGAAATTGAGGGTAACATTTCGGGTATAAGTGATACACTAACGTGCACGTGACTTTCACGTGCTTGTTGCTGTTAACAATTGACGGAAATTGGCCCTTGGGACAACATTGGCTAAAATTGAGACAATGTGGGACTAAAATTGCGAAAATGGTAATAGTTGGGACCAAAATCAAAAAGTGGGTACATTACGGGACTAAAAGAACAATTTCCTCTTATTTTAATAATATTCCTATAAACATTGTAAAATTAAATTAATCAAAGGCTAGTAAATTTGCATTATTATTAACAAAAAATATATATATATATATAAAATAATCAAACCAAAAAATCTAAAATAAAATAAGAATAAAGAAACAATCCAAAAGAATAGATCAACAAAGAAAATTATCAAATACAAATAGCTATGATAAAATCTCAAAGTTACCCATTTGTAATTTGTAGCACCCACATCGATAGGCGCCACATCCCTCGCACTACTCGCTCGATTCACACAAGAAATTAATTTCCATATATAAACCAAGTTCATAGTGAACGGGTGACAAAATTAAAACCTCAACGAGCTAAGCGGGCCTAACCCTTAAACCATACAATAAACGATGTAACATACAATAGCGGAAGCATAAAACATAATATACATAAAGTGGAGAACATCTCCAAAGTAAAATACATCATGCAAGGGGAGAACGTCTCCCAATTTAAAGCGTAGTAATAAGGCCGGCAAGGCCACAAGTATCAAAATGAGGCTACAAGCACAAAGTAAATACAAGGGTTACAAACCCAATTTAAATACAATGCATAAAACAATACATATAGTATCTCAAAGGAATATAAAATGCTAGACTCAAAATAAAGACAATGACTCGACCTTATTCCCCACCTAGAAAATCCTGCAAAAGACTTAAAAACAACGTGGGGTGTCAGTCCATGGACTGAGTGAGGGGCATAATAAATATATCACATGCACATGCAATTTATAACTCCGAGTAAAGTTTTAGAAATAACCAAGTGGTTAGTTTAGAAAGAGACATCGCTCGGAATTATGAATAACCATTTAAATCATTAATAATCATAATCGTTACGTGACCCGACGAGTGGGTAATTCTCCAACCTTACTCTATTAGTGTGTGGGTAAAACATTTAAGTGATCATGCATTTGTAATCTTGATCATAATCATAATGTGATTCGTAAAACATTTTCCATCCTTTTTCCCCCGATTTTGGTGAAGGAGCTAGCTAGGCCCAAACTCCACGTTGGCCCGTATTGAGTCGGGAGTTCATGAATCATACCCGCTTATTCGATGGTATAACCACCGACTCAAGAATACCCCACATTCCGGCCACCCAAGTCGTGTGAAGATATTCTCAAATGGTACTCTGTGTGAGATAAGCTATCCGACGGTCCAACACCGTTCCGGACTCATCCACACATTTTCCCGCCGTCCAATAATACGTGAACAATGTCGCTAAAATATTTTTGAAAAAACATTTGCATAATAGAAACCATTTTTTTAGCGCCCGACGCGTGACTCCACATTCCCCGCACCAAGATCCCAACCCGGTTATGACATGGAAGTCCATGCCCGAATCCGAATCAAGGTGAATGGGGACACAACTTACTCGCTAGGCTAGGCGAGACTAACCCTTGGACCAAATAAATCCACATGCATCAGAGTACAACAATAAAACGGAAGCATACTAAGAACATATCACAAAAATTCAATTCGAGCCATGGGCTCTACAACAAAAGTAATACATATACAATGGCCTTCATAGCCTCAAAATATTAAGGAATTTCGCCACACGCGTCCAAGAGCTAAATACAATGACAATAAATATGAATGTATGCAAGACAAGTGCTAGACACAAATGCACGACTCTCTAGACTTGAATTCCCGCCCAGCACTCCCAAACCTGCACAAAACAACTGAAACAAAACTGGGTTCAGTCTATAAAAGACTGGTGGGTATAAAATAAGGCATAAGTATAATATAAGACAGAATTTAAGTCATATACATGCAAGCTATAATCCCAAAAGAAGTTTTCAAGATATTTCCCAAGTAGGCAAAAGAACAAAGTCATCAAATGGGATTATAACGATCAATTTCAATTCATAAGTCGTTCAGTAGGTCATAAGTGAGCCCGGTGAAGGCTAAGTCTCATTCCTCCTCCTCGTGTATTCATAAATCATAAACCATAAGTCATAAATCATAATTCATTGGTGATCATACATTAAATATTTTGTGCACAATCATAAATCATAAATGTCCGTTTGGGCAATCCGTGTACCAGCCTTCCCGCACGGCTCTAACCTCTTTTCTCCGGGTGATGGTTCGGGTAGCTAACCATCGCCATACATACATAGTCCAATGGGGGTACATGAATCCCCCAATGGTGCTCAGCTCCCATTCCCCACCAAACCTCCTTGCAGAGTCCGGTATCACCGCAATTTGGTTAGGACTAGTATACAAGGATCACCATCAGCCCTTGCCTCCCCCGGATCACCAAGCACACTAAGCCCTTGGGCCCCATAAATGTGATTTCATACAATTCGCCAAAACATTAGGGTAGGTGATCGTAAATAAAAAGGGCTTAACGTTGGCAATCATTTACTCGATGAAAAGACTCGATATATACATATATAATACTTTGGCTTAAAACTTTACACGTTAGGATTATATCGGGTCATGATATCTAATAGTAGAGAAACTCACCTTTAAGGTAAAAGAAAGGAACAAAAGCCTCACGAAGCGGCCTCGTTTCCAACTGGACCTGAATCTGTGCAAGAAAAGTGACGTGAGACTCAAATGACCACATGAGACGCTCGGTTGTGAAATGAGTATGCTATGAGATGCATAAGAAATAATATCATGGCACGAAGATGCTTATGTGCACAATAAATGTCCATAAAGGCTCACACCCAATTACTTCATTCACAATTCATGCGTTCGAATCCATTCAAATTCATAAGATAAATCAATCCACTTCAATGCATAATTCTCCAACAATAATCATTATACATAATTCCTCAAGTATATAAGTCATAAGAATCATAAAATAGGTCATAAAGAGGAACAACTTCGGCATGCGAACTCATAGCAAGCACACATCACGTCAAACGAACCCAAAACTTCCACACAAAGTACATAACACAATGTTGAGACATAAATTCCACATAAATATCAAATTACACAAGTCCATAAGCTAAGAACACATAGGGATCATGATAGGGGTAGGAAAACCCATACGAGCGAAGAGAAACAAGAAAACAACGCACGAAAACGGCCGAGAGCCACTGTGAAAGATCAACGGCCGTTGATCTTTGCTCCTTGAAAACCAACGATCGTTGATCTGATGCAGTAGCATCCAACTGTTCATCATCAGATCAACGGCTGTGGGTTTCCATGGCCAAAATCCCAACGGCCATTGGAACCCACGTGCGGCCAAAAATCCCATTTTCCACTTCCATTCGGCCAAAACCAAGTTTGATCAAGCAAGAGCACTCCAAATTCATTCCAAACACTATCATAAATCTATAAACTCATACATCAACATATCAAGGCATCCAAAGGCATTCAAGAAATGAGAATCCAAGTTCAAACATCCAAGAATTCAAGCAAAACAGTCACAGGAGTGCATATGAGGCAAATTGGCATTCATGAGTGCACATTGAATTATATATTCACTTTCTTAGCTCCAAAACTCACATAAGTCGATCATACTTCAATATACTACACAAACACAAGTAGGGGGAAGAAGGGGGTCAAGGTTCCAAGGGGATAATCCAAACCCAACATGAGCATTAAAGGTAAAACCTTCCCCATTCAACCACCAAGAAAGAAATTCAAAAATACACCCAAAATGTGTCTCAAGTATTATCCTAAATGCATATAAACTCGTGGAAACCAAAAGAAGCATAAGAAATCCCAAGTTCACCCAAACCCAATAAAAGCATTCATGGCATATTCTTCCGTATTCAGCTACCAAGAGAAATAAGTCCATATATTCATAAATACACTTCATAGGAACAACAAGGAAACAATAAAACCCAACAAGATTCATGGAAGCTCAAGAAATCACAAATTTCCTAAAATCCTTGCTATTCACCCAATTTCCAATCATGCTTATACAATGGAGAGATCATGCAAAATTTACCATATAAGATGCACAAGGACACAAGGAATTCAAATATTTAATTACCTTGAAGAGAAATGCAAGAAAATGGATGTTCTTGTGCTTGGAGGTAGCAACAATGGAGGATGGAAATGGAGGGGCTTTCTTTCTCTTCTTCTTGCTTAGAAAATGAAATGGTTTGGTTTGGGAGAGGGGTGTGTGGGACGTGGGAATGCTGATAGGAGGGGAGATAGAGTGTTATGCTAGTGGGCTAGGGTTAGGTCTAGGGTGTAGGTGTGTTAGGTAGGTACGTGGGTCCTTTTTGGTTCATTTGTTGTAGTTTAATGCATAAGGGGCTCGTTTTAGTCGAATTTCGGAGGTCTTAATAATTTTAGAAAAATTAGAGGCTTGTCCCATTGAGTCCAAATCATCGATTCTAGCTCAACGGAGGTGACGGAATTCGAATCCGAATTCCCGAGCTTAAGATAAGTCAACCGGACCAAATGGTGCGCTAATTGCTCGTTAACCTCCATTTTGGTCGAATTACCGAAATGAAATACAAAACCACATCATACGAAACCAAAAGCATGAAACGAGCACATATACATAATCATAACACATAAATCACCAACAAACTCGAAATTCACGGAAGTCAGAAATCAAAACAAACACGAACAAGGCGCCATAATTCACGTTAATGCAAAGAGTTCAAGTAAATGGAATTCCAAACATTCACGTAATTGCATTTAAAGAATAAAATTAAATATGCAAAGTATTTATGAACAATTAATTTGTGCTCGTTGGTAAACACATACGTCATACCTGTACGCTTGAAAAGTCGGGACGTTACAACCTCTCCCCCTTAAAAGAATCCGTCATCGGATTTGTTGTTCGACCGGAAACAATTCGGGATGACAATTCCCCATCTCTTTCTCTATTTCCCGCTTATCCTCTTCCGTTTGGTCACTTCTCCATGAGACCTTAACTAAAAGAATTCGCCTATTTCCCAACTCTCAAAATTCTTCGATCCAAAATCTTAATCGGTATTTAATCGAAGATGAGGTTCGACTTAACCTCTATCCTTTTCCATCTCTTCTCAAGAAAGAACCTCGGACTCATTCCGGTAATACCTTCAAAATTTGAGACAAATGGAAGACGTCATGAATCCCGGTTATATTCAAAGGTCAATTCAAGTGATAAGCCATTTCCCAATTCTTCCAAAATTGCAAACGGTCCCAAGCACCAAGGGTTCAACTACCCTCTTCTACCAATCTGATAACACCGGAAACTGGTAGCCTTCGAAAGTGTATGATTAGCTTCAATCTCCGACGAATCAATTGAGTGTGGGTTCTTTTACCAAATCCGATTGTTGGACTGAGAACAGTTGAGTGAGAATTTTGGCAGAGATTCGGTATAGTTTAGTGTGTGTCTTGTTCTGGTGAAAGAGACGACTTTTATACCGAGCCTCCGTGAGCTCGTTCTAGCTTAGTGGGCGCGAGGATTACGGGCCACGTACTTAGAACGTACGGCGGTTGAAGAGTAGTGGCAACCGTCGATGTCGGGCTCATGTCAGACACTCAAGGGGCGAACACTTACACATCGAGCGCTTACGAAACGAGCACTTGCCTTAGCCATTTACGAGGTCTTTATGACGATGGCTTGTCCTAGTTATTTGCGAGGCCTTTATGACGAGGGCTTGTCCTGGTTATTTATGACGCCTTCATGATGAGGACTTGCCTTAAGCCATTTACGAGCTCTTACGAGGTGAGCACTCTTACGAGGTGGACACCCTTACGAGGTGAACACTCTTTGGAATGAGGTGGACACTCTTACGAGGTGGACACCTTTACGAGGCGAGCACTCCTTGGAACAAGGTGAGTAACTTTACGAGGCGAGTACTCCTTGGAACGAGGTGGGTACCTTTACGAGGTGAGCACTCCTTAGAACGAGGTGGGCAGCCTTACGAGGTCTATAGATAGTGTATAATACGAGAGAATTACTTAGTTATTTTTCACCACTATCACAATCCTTGCAAAGTCTCTTCTTAGAAACGTCTTTAAGAACACCTCATCCTCCGTTTCTCTTCACACCCTCTTACTTATTCCAACATCACTCTTCCAAGTCGGATAACAATGGAAATCTACACTTGTGTCCATAGAGTTTCGTACGTCAGCGTCTTGATCGAAGCTTGAATCCCTAATTCTTTTGAAGCTCTTGCAAAAATCTCGACATGAGCCTCGGATCCCGATCCCAAGCTAAGCTAACCAATACTTCATGAAGTCTCACAATTCCATGGCAACACTTCTCCGCCTTGTCGGTCATCCACTTCAATTCTTGGTACTTAATACCCATTCAGAAAGTCTCATCTCTATCTTGACAAGGAAACCAAATACACCCCACAATAATAAGGAGCGCGGCCGAATCAAATGATATGGAGTCTTGGAAAGTGGTTCGGATCTCCGAGAGTAAATCAACCACAAATACTATCTCTCTATCCGGCGACAAAGAACCCAAAATTTTTCCGAAATTGAATTGAGGTCTTTATTCACCACGGCTACATCTTCAACTTAGCTCGATCCTTGAGATCATTTTGTAGATGAGCGATAATCCGGTGACTCCATCCTTTACCAACTTGTGAGCTTCGATAAAACAACATAGCACCAAATTGAACCCAACACTCACCATCTCTTCTTTTCTTAGCCGAACTCCCGTAGCAAAATGGTTGGCAACGGTCCTTTACTTGTACACCAATCAATTTCCAACAATCCTCTTCAATGTCAACTCCCTGATAAAATCCGTAGATTATTCTCTTCCGCCCAACTTCACCATACCATCTCGAGCAACTCTATCTCAAGTTTTTTCCCGAGCGGGGACTTTCACCAAGTAACAAGGGCCAACAAAAATAACAAGCAAGCACATAGGAGCACATATTCCACATAATATAAAAAAATGCAAAACACTCAATTTAAATAATGCATGTATATCCGTGATATGAATGCAATTGGTACCTTCTACCACGGCGTTGGGGTCTATCTCAATATTTTGCTCCCCGCTCTCAAGAGCATAAGCACGGGCTTGGATCATTGGCCTTTGAGCCGCGGCTTGAAATTCCAGTCTCTTGTGAGGACAAGCATCCGCTACGTGGTCCCCTTTTCCACAAATGAGGTACAAACCTAATATTCTTCGGCAATTATTGTAAATGTGGGTCGGTTCCCTACAATGGGTGCATGGAGGTTGATCTCGTCGATCCTTATTTGGGGTCCTCCATTATGAGGATTCTTGAATGGACCATTTTATGGTGGAGTAGATTGTTCCATAGGCCTCTTCTCCGAATTCGAACTTTGGCTCACGAATGGCCTAGCAATCGGGTCCTTCTTTCTAAATTCCTCTTCTTGCTCCAATGCTCATTGTACCATGTCGGCAAATGAGACGTAGATATGCCCGGCTTGACCATGCCTCAAATCTTGCCTTAATCTCGCAATAAACTTTCGGGCCTTTATCTTCTAATCTTGGGTGATGTGAGGTGCGTATTTTCCAAGCCGGTTAACGATGATAAGGTATTGAGCCACGTTCGATCCCTTTGTTTCAATTCCATAAAATCTTGTTCCTTGCGCTCCCTCACAACCTCGGGTATAATAGATTCCCAAAATTCCTTTTTGAAGACTTCCCATGTGACTTCTTCCCCCATCAACTTTGAGCTTCTCATTCGTCCACTCCCACCAATCATAAGCATCGCCGTCTAGTTGAAAAATAACGAATTGAGCCTTCTCTTGGGTGGTAAATTGTCGAACACTAAAGATCCTCTCGATTCGAATCATTCACCCTTCCGAAATTGCATCATCCGTAGACCCAGAAAACTTAGGGGGATTATAACTAAGAAACACCCCATGTGGATCCCGATGATTTTGTAGAGACGATTCAACCGGTTGTTTTGGTGGCGGTGATGGTGGAGCTTGAGCCCGTCGTTGCTCCACATAATTATGGACCGCATCTATAAAGTTCTCCATATTCATTGGAGGTGGTTGTGCTTGTTGCTCTTATGGTGTGGGAGTACGGTCACGTCGGTGACGATGTCGTTCCGATGATCTATCACGGTTTCTCCTCGGAGGCATCCTATCAAATAAAACACTGAATATGCATGGTATCTTTAGTTCAATGCATGGAAATGCAATTAATTCAACCAAGTCAAGAATTAAAACACATAAGCACATAATAAATGCAAATGCAATCACATTGACAAATTGTTCCTAAGCCGAACGACCTAACTTGACTCAACACGACATGAGAGTCGGGTTTTGCAATCCAAATGTCTGATACCACTTAAGGATGTAGTGCCCGGCGCGTGACGCCACATCTCCCGCACCAAGACCCCGACTCGGTTATGAAATAGAAGTCCATGCCCGAATCCGAATCAAGGTGAACGGGGACACTACTCACTCGCTAGGCTAGGCGGGACTAACCCTTGGACCAAATAAATCCACATGCATCAGAGTACAACAATGAAGCGGAAGCATACTAAGAACATATCACAAAAATTCAATTCGAGCGACGGGCTCTACAACAAAAGTAACACATATACAATGGCCTTCACTGCCTCAAAACAATAAGGAAGCAATAAAACCTAACAAGATTCATGGAAGCTCAAGAAATTACAAATTTCCTAAAACCCTTGCTATTTACCCAATTTCCAATCATGCTTATACCATGGAGAGATCATGCAAAATTTACCATATAAGATGCAAAAGGACACAAGAAATTCAAATATGTAATTACCTTGAAGAGAAATGCAAGAAAATGGATGTTCTTGAGCTTGGAGGTAGCAACAATGGAGGATGGAGACGGAGGGGCTTTCTTTCTCTTCTTCTTGCTTAGAAAATGAAATGGTTTGGTGTGGGAAAGGGGTGTGTGGGACGTGGGAATGCTGATAGGAGGGGAGATAGAGTGTTATGCAAGTGGGCTAGGGTGTAGGTGTGTTGGGTAGGTACATGGGTCATTTTTGGTTCATTTGTTGTTGTTTAATGAATAAGGGGCTCGTTTTGGTCGAATTTAGGATGTCTTAATAATTTTAGAAAAATAAGATGTTTGTTCCATTGAGTCCAAATCATCGATTCTAGCTCAACGGAGGTGACGGAATTCGAATCCTAATTCCCGAGCTCAAGATAAGTCAACCGGACCAAATGGTGCGCTAATTGCTCGTTAGCCTCCATTTTGGTCGAATTACCGAAATAAAATGCAAATCCACATCATACGAAACCAAAAGCATAAAACGAGCACATATACATAATCATAACACATAAATCACCAACATACTCGAAATTCATGGAAGTCAGAAATCAAATCAAACACGAATAAGACGCACATAATTCACATTAATGCAAAAAATTCAAGTAAATGAAATTTCAAATATTCACATAATTTCATTTAAAGAATAAAATTAAATATGAAAAGTATTTATGAACAATTAATTTGCGCACGTTGGTAAACACATACGTCATATATGTACGACTGAAAAGTCGGGACGTTACAATTTTGATAGTAATACGTATAAGTGTACATTTTGGCCAAATTCATATCACACAAGGTATTACAGGTCAATTAATAGAAATAAAACCTCACCTTGACAAAAGAAAGTCAGAAAGAGAAGCTAAGGACCCGGCTCGACTCCCTCGGGATCAACCTCTGTGCAACAATACGGGTAAACAAATGAACTAAGAAATTGGCGTTCGACATGCGTACAATATGAATTTATGAGTGGAAATGATGCCAATAATTATTTAAAATGAGTATGTAATCATTCAATGTCCAACGAACCACGTAAACATGCATCGGATCGAAGGGGGGGCGA
The DNA here is from genome assembly GCA_037834125.1 of Lippia alba. Lineage (NCBI taxonomy): Eukaryota > Viridiplantae > Streptophyta > Magnoliopsida > Lamiales > Verbenaceae > Lippia > Lippia alba. Next base: position 4,470 of record JBBMKE010218080.1, on the reverse strand, counting down.
AATTAAAATATTTGGACTCCCAGATTTTGGTCCCGATCGGGACTGATTTTAGTTCAAAAAGTGTCCCGGTTGGGACAAGGCTCCAGTTTCAAAACTGGAAGAGCATCCCGGCCTAGACTAAAAACAATCCCGGTAGGGACACCTTGTCCCGAAACCTTTTTGGGCCCCTTTCCCGGCCGGGACTGTTTTTCAATTAGTTTGAGTCCCGGCTGAGACAAACGTCCTGTAGCCAACCTAGTTGTCGTCCCGGCCGGGACAGAAAATTGCCCAGGCTGGGACGACCTACTGGAAATTATCCCCATTTCTGTAACAAAGGACTGTATTCAGTGTAAAATGGATCCTGACCCAGACCCTCTGTTCGGAAAATGTAATGCACGAAAATGCATACAAAACCAAAACCAATCAACACCAATTCATGCATAAACCATTCCAACAATAATATAACACATATATGCAACATTTATATCCATCTAGACATGTATAAACCACCAAAATCACCAAACCCACTTCATAAATTCAATCATCAATCCATATATGCACATATGTATTAAATTCTCCAACAACCAACTTATTCATGCATTTATTATCACATAACTTCATATATAATCATCAAAGCATGCCTCAATTCAAGAATTCAATCACCAATACCTCAAACCCTAACTATTCATTTGGTAAAATTTGAATTCGCACCTTGTATGGAATGAAATGGAAGAATGAGATGAGGATGATGATGGAGATGATAATCTTGGTGTTGGATGCTAAATTCCCAACTCTTCCTAGCTTGATAAAGTGCTTGAATGATGAAATGGATGAAGAAGAGCGAAGAAGAAGATGGTTTGCTCTTATTTCTTGGAGTGAAATGGAAATGGGAATGATGAAATGAGATGAAGTATGGTGAGGTGATGTAGTTGGAGAAGTATGGTGTAAAGTGTATATATGTATATATGATATATGTATAAAGAGAGAATTTGAATTCTCTCAAGGACAAGTATATGTATATATATACAAGATAAGATAGTATAAGTATATATATATATATAATGTAATGTATGAAATGAATGAATTATGTTTATGTATGAATTTTATGAAAATTTGTATGTGTATATTATAAGTATAGATTATGAAATTATGAAATGAAACTATATACTAAATGTTATGAAATGAATTATATGATATGAATGGAATTAAATTAAACAAGTAAATCAAGTAGATCACATAGTCACATAATTCACATAAGCATGCATTTCGGCCCTAACTCTCAAGAACGCACACGTGTGGCGCGCGTACCTGTACGACAAAAATACAGGGCATCACAACCTTCCCCCTTAAAAGAATCTGGTCCCCAGATTCACGGCTCGGTCGGAAATAACTCCGGATGAAATTTCTTCATCTTATCCTTGGTCTCCCAAGTAGCCTCATCGATTTTTTCACTTCTCCATAGAACCTTAACCAAGGAAATTTATCGGTTTCTCAATACTTGAAATTTATGATCCATAATCTTTACCGACTTTTGAACAAACGAGAGATCCGGTTGCATCTCAACTTCTTCAACATCATCAACGGGTAGAATATCGGATTCATCAGGATAATATTTCCTTAATTGAGAAACGTAGAACACATTGTAAATCCCGATTAAATTAGGCAGAAGATCCAACCGATATGCCACTTCTCACACACGGGCCTAAGAATCGATGATTTAGCTTCCCTCATTTACCGAATCGAACAAAGCCCTTACGAGGGGACGCTTTCAAGAATACCCTATCTCCAACCTCGAATTCTATATCCTTCCTCCTCCAATCGGCATAACACTTTTGCCTATCTTGAGCCGCTTTCATTCTTTGTTGCACCAATTGAACTTTTTCGATCATATCCGGTACAACCTTAGAAGGTTTCTCCACTTTCTTCCCTTCCTTAAGTCCTTCTTGTTTACTCCATTTCCACTCTTCCAAATCAAAGAACAAGGGGGATCGACACTTACGTCCATAAAGTATCTCATATGGGGCCATCTTGATCGACGCTTGGTAACTATTGTTGTAGGCGAACTCGATCAATGGCAATTGTTCAATCCAAGTAGTTTGATAATCCAAGGCACAAGCTCGAAGAAGCCTCCAAGTACTTAATCAACCTTTCCGATTGCCCGTCCGACAAACAGTGGGAGTGTCGACTTTGACTCTGTTGAGATTTACTTATGTGATTATGTCCTTTTGAAGGATTACTCAGTTTCATGGAGTGATAAGTGCATACGATGATGCGTTCATAATATATGAGGGTGATAGTTATAAGAACTTCATCACTGAGATGTTCCGCGTGAGAACATTCCTAAATGGGAAAGGAAGGTTCCAGAAACTTCCAGATTAGGAAATATCTCACAGGTCAATAATGTGATTAATTAATCTTTTGACTTGAGCGCTTCTGTAATGTCTCATATGAGCTAACTCTGTAATCTTTGATATAAGCCTAAAAGGGGGTCGATATATGGACACTTTAACCACGGCCTATGTTGGGATTACATAAGTGACATATGTAGAATTAGTAGAATCAATAAAAGATCTACAACTTGTTACAAGAAAAGGGTTGATCTCTTACTGATTAAGTTGTTCGTAGTCCATTAGACCTAAACCCTTGGCCAAGGTGGATAAAGATCAAGTCATCAAGAAAATGAGGTTTTCTTGGATTGCGAATTCTTTTCTAGAAATTAATTAATTAAATGTAATTAATTAATTTAAATCTATTAATTAATTTTAAATTAATTATTAGATTATTATTTCTTAATCTTAACCCAATAAATAATTAATTAGAAATTAAATTATTTATTGATTAATGACTTTTAACTTTAGAAAAGTTGAAAAGTCCAACTTCCTATTGTAGGGGAGAGAAAGTTGATTCTTATTCTTGCTAGGAATTGGAAAACAAGTCAAACACTTATTTTCTTATTAAATTAAATAATTAAAATAGTTAATTAGTGAGTAAGAAACAAAGCCCACTAGGGTTAGGAAACCCTAGGGGAGTTCAAACCCCCCTTGTATAAATATTAGGGATGAGGCTTTCTCATTCTTTAGACCAACACTCACGAAGTGTTAAGTTTTTGAGAAAAATAAAAGAAAAGTTTTCAAAGCAAATTTCCTAGCCAAAACACAAGCCACAAAACTAGCATTCTCCCTAGCTTGATCGTGTTCTGCGACTGATGTGGAACGCTTTAGAGGATAGCTACTTTGGGATATATTGAAGGCCGTTTGCGGGACATTCCGCACGAAGGGCGTTCAATAGGTGGTATTGACGTCACAAGAAAGCTTCTTAGAACCACGAAACAGTACGAGAATTGCGTAGGGATGTATATGAACCGAGCCGGTTCGCGAGCTGACTTAACCGAGCTGGTTAAAGTTCGAATTCGAATTCGAAAAATTCGAGCTGAGGTCGAACCGAACTCGAACCCTAATCTTTTTATTCTTGTTCGTGGTTCGCGAGCCAACATATTATATTTTTTTAAAAAATTATATATATATATATATGTATATATATATATGTATGTATGTATACATGAATACACACATTTATACATATGTGTATATATATATATATAATGTTTTATTTTTATTTTTTTATAAAGATTATATCTTGGGTTCAAACTCGAGATCGAGCCGAACCGAAATCGAACCATTGGACGAACCAAACTTCGAATCAGAAAAACAAGGTTCGTCGAACTCGAACACGAGCCTGAACCGAACAAAATAAGTTCGAGCCGAACCTCCAGCCAGAAAAAATAGCAAAGTTCAGTTCGGTTCGTATACATCCCTAGAATTGCGAGTTTTTTATCTTCCTTTTGGAAAAAAAATTAATTTTTGTTGCGTTTTCGCTCGTTTTTCCAATAGTTTATTGACATAGCGATATGTTATAATCGACCCGTCTGGCGTTGGTACAATTAGTCCCTTTTTTTTTCCACTTTGGGCAATTCTGTTACTAAGGAATATTAAATGGTTCATCGTACACTTGTTCTAGGGCATGAGAGGGTGACATGCGTCCCAAAAAAGATGCTTTAGGGTATGTAATTATCCGGTGACTCATATATTGATCCGTGGATTGATGTACAGTGGTCAGGGAAATACGTTCATGTGTTAATTTCGCAAAGCCGGATAGATGACCAAAGCCCGTGTCAACCTCTCAACTAGTTTGAAAGATATAGGACTGACCAATTATATCAATCTGAAGGTCGATCATTTTTGCATGGCAGAGGATCGTGTCTCCACATGGCCTTTTATGACGTCCACGTGGAGTCATGTGGCGTTTATCTGGCACGATGCGGGGCTGAGTTGGGGAGCACGTGTCCATCCGAAATTGGCTCAAAATGGTGCGGGTCCGTGTGGGTCCTATCAGGACATGCCACGTAGCCCTTTTGAATTATGCAATGTCAGATATTTTTATCCTTTTAAATTTTATGGAACCTTTCATTCATTTATTAGACTCCCAAAATTT
>JBBMKE010217969.1:3994-14707 GCA_037834125.1 Lippia alba | reverse complement strand
TTTATTTCGAATAACGGATATTTATAATCGGATATGATCCATCGAACTTTTTTATCGGTCGAATATGCAAATAATCGGATCGGATTCGGATTAAAATCCGACCCATTGACAGCCCTAGCGATAAGTGTGCAATATTTACGAGTCCATATTATGCATGTTTGTTCCTTTATTTTTTTTGCTGGGCCGTTATCATCCATATTATCCATCCTTTTTCGTTTTTTTTTCATCAGAATTTCACCTTCAAATTTATTGAGATGTTAATGCCTTTATTAATACCTTTTACTATTTTTCTATTATTCCTTTTCTTTATAAACAATTAATGTGCCTCTAGAATCCATGACATTCTTAATATTTAATTGAAGTTTTAGAGAACATGTATTGTTATTCTCTCAGGAACCACTCTGAAACTTTGACATAACTTGTTTAATTTTGATGATTGACAAAGTATATCTATTATTATTTTATCTCTTTATTTTGCAGGAACAATTCTTGGAGCCGTTGCCTTTCTTGGTATCAACACCAGAAGTTTAAAATCTCCAACGGCTAGTTACTTTTGTATATAACTCTGGGCACTTGCTGCAAAGAAGATTGATTCTTCTTTGTTAAAACTCTTCTAATTCAAACTAATTTGTGTACACCTTTTAGAGACTTCTATTTGCTCTTGGCGGGTAGCTCTTTTTAGGAAGATTGTGAATCCTTGAGGTGGACTGATTTGAGCCTGAAAGTTTTCAGTCATCTCTGGCTTTGTATCTTGTTGATCACTTGGTTATTAATAAATCTTTTGATTACAAAAATCCTATGTCGTATGACTTAGGTATAGAGGATTAATCTTTGTAGGTTCGTGTTTTTACACAATCAAGAGGCCAAACCTCTCTAAATCACTTGTGTTATCTTATGCGCTTGAAACTCTGATTATTCATATGTGATGAAATGTTTGGAAAATCAGACATGAAAGAACAATACACCCCCTCTTGTTCTAACAAGTGGTACCAGAGCTGGTACTCCTTGTTCCTACTGGTCTAACAGCCAGAGTTGAACGATCCCAATGGAATCTCAGAATGAGACATACGCTGAGGGGATGTCATATACGAAACCTCTGTTGTTTGATAGCTCAAATTATGCTATCTAGAAGAACCGTATGAGGGAATACCTCATATCAATACACGATGATTTATGGAAAATTATTATGGATAGGGACAAATTTCTCATGAAAACAGTTGATGGAATCAGTGTTGTTAAAGAAAAAACTGAATACACTGTTGATGATAAAAAAACTCATCTAACATTTTATCATGTTCTCTCTGCAAAAATGAATAAAACAGAATTAGTACTTGTCCCTCTGCTAAAGAGATGTGGCAACTACTACAAATTACTCATGAAGGAGATCTTCAGGTCCGACAGGAGCGTATAGCGCTTCTTTCTCAATAATATGAGCTCTTTCAAATGAACAACGATGAAGGCATTGCAGAAATGTATGCCAGATTCATTGAAATTGTAAACAAACTCTTTTCTCTGGGAAAAGTCCTATCTGAGGAAGATCAAGTAAGAAAAATACTTCGATCTTTACCAAAAGAATGGACACCTGAGGCGGCAGCTATTCATGAAGCCAAAGATCTCACTCAACTGACTGCAGCTCAACTTATTGGATCCTTGGTGGTACATGGACTGATCATGGAACATAAAGTTGAGAAGTCTGGTATCTCCCTGAGATCAAGACTTGAAAATATCTCCATCAATAAAAATGATGAGAGTCTGGATACGGAGATAAGTATTCTTTCTGAGAGACTGACTCAACTTGCTAAAAGAAAGAAATTGTTGCACCGGAATCAATCTGGTAAGAACTCTTATTGTTTCCTTTGTAAAGAGAATGATGTATGTTGTCAATGTCAAGACACAAAGCCTGTCAAATCAAGGATGAAAGAGGAAGAAAATCAAATGTTGATCCAAAAGAGAGCAAAGATGAACATGAAACGTACATTCACATAGGTTTCATGGCAAATATTCAGGTAACATCTTCATCAAATAATTCCCTAATTGATGAAACTGAGCAAGGTACTTTTGTGAAGCCCAAGTACGGGTCATCCATATCCCCGCACCTAGATCCGAACTCACGCATGAAATGGAAGTCCTTACATGAGCCCAAGTCTAAGTGAACGAGGGCCTACACACACACACTAGGCTAAGCGGGGTTAAACCTGTACATAGCGAGCAAAAAGAAATAAGACAGAATGCGAAAGTAATACCAAGATCATCAAATAAGCTCAACCACAATATATACAATGCCACTCAGGGCCAAAAGAATAATGCATGAGTCTTTAAGTATCAAAATATAGCATAAGAGTACAAAGTATCTCCAAAACATAAAATATGATATGCAGACTCGACCTATACAAGCTAGTATGACCCGAAGACACACTTCCCCGCCTAGCTCGACCAATCCTGCACTAAAGGTGGGAAAATTAGAGGGTCAGTCTATCAACTCGACTGAGTGAGGGGGCTAATGCACACCCACACACTTATACAATATAGCAAGGCACGTATTAAAATGATGTTCACGAACCGGGCTAGGGTTTTACAAGCCAAACCTTTTTTAAAAAATACATACATATATAAATAAATCCTTTCTCAATTCATGATCCATCTAACATAAACGTAAATAAAGATCCGGCGAGTACGGACCATCCCAAACTCCTCAAACATCATAAACATAATGTAAATCTTAAATCAATCCAACCCCAACAACATGGTGATTTGGAATCAAACCTTATCCGCCCACTTACTTATGTACGAGGGGTAGCGAACCTACAATGTATTCGGAGCAACACGCCTCATCAGCCTCCAAGATTTGCACGTGGTGCTACAAATGGGAACCATGCACAGGCTTATCCCGACGGCCCTTGCCTTTCCGAGTGTCCTTACCCACAATTCCCGGGGCCCAACTTACTTACCATAACCAATTCCCATATTTCAGGACTTACCTCGCACCAAACATAACTTAAACGTAAAGAAACTTAAGCTTAATTATGCTCATACGTATACCATTTCATAAAAGCCCTTAAATGTATACATAAGACGATAATCATATCTTAAACACACTTATGAGTAGATATATATATATATATATGTGCATACGGGATAGAAATCAACACATTTGGGCCATAGGTCAATAACTAGTACAAAAGAACCCTAAACCTCACCTTATAACAAAAGCGGTAGAGAACGAGGTCCAAAACGGGCAAACCAACACTTAAGCCTCGGGTTCGACAACGTTTGGAAGGGGCTCTGTGACATACAAACATAATACTCAAGAGTTAGACTCAAACATGAACCAATTAATGCTTATAAATGCAATGGATGGATATGAAATGCATAAACGTATCATATAGGACATAATGAACCATATCTCCAAAATCTGTATTCAAAATCGAACCAAATTCTAATTCATCTAAGGTAATACACATATAACCATGTTAGATATGCTTAGGAATCATATTGGGGGGTGGGAAAGGCGCATACAAGCCACGGAAAGCGAAAAAACGACGAACGAAAATGGCCAGTGACACTGACCCAAACCAACGGCTGTTGGGATTCATAGGCTTAATTCCCTCAGCCGTTGAAATGAGGCAGTAGCACCCTACTGTGCATGCCCATTCCAACGGCCGTTTGAATCCAAGAACAAATTTCCAACGGCCATTGATCTGCTTCAGCACCCAAAAATCCCAATTTTCACACATTTCGGCCAAAACCAAACCAAAGCAAGTTCAAACACTCCAAAACCAATCCAAACTCATTCATAAACTCCATAAATCATATATCAACATATTAGGCATCAAATTGCATCAAGAAAACATGAGACCATACACAAATTTCCAACGAAACACTCACATATGCAATTAAAGGCACAACCGATGCTTATCTCATCAAGCATGCATAAAAGAGTTCAAAAATCAATCCCTCGATACCACAATGCTCAAAAATAATTAATAATACATATTAGCACTCAAATTCTCAAGTTGGGATGAAAGGAATCAAGGGTTCTTGCCAAATATTAGCATGCTTCAAATCACCATATGAGCACATGTCTTGCACAAATTGATCAATAAACCAAATTCCCAAGCTTTCTCCCACAAACCCACATGAGAATTAATTGTGATAACTCCCTCATACAACAACCAACCATAGAAATCAATAAATAACCAAGGATTATGCATCAACAACCTCCATAAATGCTTAAAGGTGCAATAAGAATCAATGGAATGCAAGTGAGCAACAAATCCTCCAAACCCTTACTATTCAAGACGTGATAAAAAATAATACCTTCCCACCTATATTCCATGATCTATGCACATAAAAGAGATGACAAGAGCAAGGGGATTTAAAAAATATGCATACCAAGTAGAGAAAGTGAGCAAATATGGGTTTTGAGCTTGAAGGGCTTGAGCAACAATGGAAGCTTAGAGTTTGGCCTTCTTTTTCTTTCTTTCTTCTTGGTTTGTGCATGTAAGAGAGATGAGGGAGAAAGGGAATGCTGCAAATGTGTATAAGGAAAGGGGAAAAAGTCCACAAGGTATGGTTTGGGGGTCCCACCTAGGGTATAGGTGCATATTTGTGTACGTACGGTGAAATTTAGGTCTTGACGAGGTCGGAAAAATATATGGTTAGGCTCGTTGAATCCCATTCATCAAATAGAATTCAAAGAAGGTGTCAGAACTCGAATCCGAGTTCCCTAGCTCAAGAAACGATTTAAGGCCTCAAAAGGCCATAATTACCGAATGATCCCAAAACATTCAAAAAGCATACAATTGAGTCCAAAATAATTTCGTAAAACCCCAAACATACTTTAAATCATACATATAAGTCCACGAATCATATAATACACGTATGCCACGCTCGAAAATTCAAAATCACAAAACACGTATCACACGATCAACAAATAGTTCACATATCACGTAAGTTCAAATAGTTCACATAATTCAAATATAAGAATTAAAAAGGAAGAATAAGAGAAGTTAAACAATTAATAAATCACATAATTAATAATTAAATCATGCACATACGTCATACCTGTACGTCCGGAAAGTCGGGGTGTCACAATTTTGACAATAACTTTGTGTTGAAGTGTCATGAAAATCTTGATTTGTTGAGAAATAGAAGCAAACTAATGCAAGAAAACTTGTTAAGGACCATTAAATTGAAACAAGATCTTGAGAAAAAAAATTGAATATAAATCATAATTAATTATCAAGTTCAGCAAGAAAACAATAGCTATGCTCATGAAATACACTGTCTTAAGAGAAGGATTAACAATCTTGACAAAAGTAGAAACTTTAAACAAGATTGGTATAAAAATATCGTTGCTGTGAAAAAGTAGGACACTTGAGTCATTTTTGTTGGTTTAACAAAGTCAAAGGTAAAAGTAAATGGACATGGATATAAAAAAGGATCTATTGCTTCTAACAATCAAGGACCCTATAATAACAGGGGACCTGTTGGAAAATTGACAGGATCAAAAGAGCCCACAGAGGAAGAACAAATGGGTCCTAGACAGTGGTTGTTCACGCCATATGACAGGAGACAAGTCCTGTGTTATGAAGCTTCAAAAATATGATGACAGACATGTGGTGTTTGCCGATAACACCAAAGGAAAAATTATGGGAGTTGGTACCATTGGACACAATGATGGTAAACGTATTGAAAATGTTTATTGTGTTGAAGGTCCTGAGCATAGTCTTATTAGCATTAGTCAGCTTTGTGACTATGGCTTTGAAGTGAAATTCACTCAATCTCCGTATGAAATAATGAAAAATCTTGCAATTCTCTGCCAAGAGAGATCCAAATATTTACAGTTTTACCTTTGATGAGCTTGCTGATCAACAAGTTGAATGCTTAATTGCAAATGATGATGTATGCTAGCTTTGGCATCGCAGGCTGGGACATGCAAACATGGACCTCGTATCTAGCCTATCTAAAAATGAGCTAGTGGGGGGGATATGAAAGATTGACTGTCATAAAGACAAACCTTGCCAAGCATGTCAGATGGGCAAACAAACAAGATCTTCTTTCAAAAATAAGACCTGGATTACATCTTCTAGACCACTTAAATTGCTACATCTGGATCTATTTGGTCCAATGACGACTGAATCCTTAGGCAAAAAAAGATATGTCTATATCTATGAATTATGGAATGGTAAGACTGCTAATATTTCTCATTTTCATGTGTTTGGACGCAAATGCTTTATATTTAATGATAGAGACAACCGAAGTAAGTTTGATTCAAAAACTGATGAAGGAATTTTTTTTCGGATATTCCGGTCACAGTCGTGCCTATAGGGTCTTTAACAAAAGGAAAAATACTGTGCAAGAATCCATTCATGTTATTTTTGATGAAACTAATCCTTTTGCCAAGGAAACTTTGAGCATTCAATCTGTAGGACCATCTTTTAACTTCACTGAAGAGTTACAAAAGAATGCAATTGTCTTGAGAATATTGAAGAACTGGAAGAGTTAGTTCCAGAGGATACAGGTCCCTCTAAAGAATGCTCCAATGATCCGAAAAGACTTGATTCCACTGACACTCAAGGTGGTATTGCCAGTTCTAAATTTAAACATGCATCAAGTTATCCAGCCAGGAACATAATTGGAAATAAAGATGATGGCATCATGACTAGATCTAAGCTGAAAAATGCATTATATGGGTTAAAGCAAGCCCCAAGAGCTTGGTTTGATCGATTAAAGAATTATCTTGTGGAAAATGGTTTCATCATTGGAATAGCTGATACCACTCCATTCACAAAAAAATAAAGATTCAGACCTGATTATTGTTCAGATCTATGTGGATGATATTATTTTTGGGAGTTCTTCTGAATCTCTGTGCAAAGAGTTCTCTCAATGCATGACTGCTGAATTTGAGATGAGTCTTATGGGTGAACTCACCTTCTTCCTTGGATTACAAATTAAGCAGTTGCCACAAGGAACATTTTTTTCACAAGAAAAGTATACGAAGGAGATTCAAAGAAAATTTGCAATGGAACAATCTAAACCAGCTCCTACTCCCATGAGCATAGAACCCAAACTTGAACTCAATCCTGATGAAGAAAACTTCGATGAAAAGCTACTTAGAGGGATGATTGGAAATCTACTATATCTGTCTGCCAGTAGACCAGACATCCTCTTTGCTACAACTCTTTGTGCTAGATTCCAATCTAATCCCAGAATCTCACATTACAAAGATGTTAAAAGAATCCTAAGATATCTTCAAGGAACCCCTCAGGTTGGTCTTTGGTATTCAAACTCTACACCTGTTAACATTGTTGGATACTTAGATGCAGATTATGTAGGGTGTAAGCTTGATAGGAAAAGCACGAGTGGACAGTGTCAGCTCCTGGGAGATTGTCTTGTAAGCTGGATAAGTAAAAAACAAAGTGTGGTAGCACTGTCAACCACAGAAGCCGAATACATTGCTATGGAAAATTGTTGCACTTAACTCATATGGATGAAGCAAACTCTCTCAGATTATGGTTTGAAATTTGATAAAATTCTCATACTATGTGATAATAATAGTGCTATTTGCATTTCAAAAAAATTCAATCTTTCATTCCAAATCCAAGCATATTGACATAAAACATCATTTTCTTCATGATCATATTTAAAATGGAACAATAGAAATCTCATATGTTGACACAAAACATCAACTTGCCGATATCTTTACTAAGCCATTAAATCCTGAGCAGTTTGAGTTTATTAAAAATAAACTGGGAATTATTAAGCTGAATGATACCAAGCAGAATGTTTGATTCTGAAAAAAGTGATAAAAGCACGAGTTTCTTTACTTATTTATTTAATACCCTTTTATTTATGTTTGTTTTATCTAATTATTTTTATTAGTCTGAATTCATTAGCTTCATTGATACGCCATTGTGACTCTTCGTTCTTCATGCTATAACTGATCATACATCATTTCACTTTCAAACCCTAACTTTTGAAATAAGTCTTTACCAAACTCTGCAAAGCTTGTTCTCCCATGGCGAAACGAAAACCTTCCTCCTCAAATGACTCTGATGAAAACGTTCCCCTTTCTCAACTCAAAAAAACCCTCACAAAAATATCCTCCAAAGCAAAAAATGGCGAGAATGATGAAGTTCCGACTCAAGATCAGCCTGTTGATTTTTCTCAAGAACATGCTATATCTAAAGAAGAATCGGACTCTGAAGAAGTTGAATCTAAAACTGATTTCTCAAAGGATGAACATCGTCCAACTGTAGAGGTTCAACATAATACTGAAAAGGTTAATTTAGAAAAAGTTGATGCTTCGGTTCTTTTTCACTCCAAATTCGCAAAAAGGTACTTTCAAACTAAACTTCCTGAGAGAAAATGGAACCGTGGAAGGTCTATCATGTTTTCACATTTTCCTGATTCTGACATTATTCAAATATTTGAAGAGTTAGGGTGGTGTCCATTCCTGGAAATTGATGAAATGGCTTATCCAACCCTAGAAAAACTCTTATTTGCCAATGCATCCTTTATTTGGGAAGAAAACAGTTCTAACATTGCTGGTAAATCATATGTTATGGGAACCAAGATTCTTTTTACCACAACTTCTGTAAACACTCTTATTGGTTGCCCAAATGAAGGAGTTAGATACTATGAACATGGAGAATAGCCAAATCTAGACACCTTTGATTATGAAGAAGTTAAGAAACTGCTTTGGGGGGAGGGAGGTTAAAAATTATGCATTGGGAGGGGGAGTCGCTCTTAGAGCCCTCAAACCTGAGCATGCTTTGATACATCAAATGATTAGCTATTCTATTCTCTCCGGGTCTGTTGAATCAGGGAACCACTCTACAGATATGACCTGTGTTAGCACATTTCTTCTGTTTGCCTTCTTAAAGAATGTTCATGTTGACTTAGGGTATATAATTCTTAGTCACATGGAATACTGTGGTTTCAATAGTACCAAGCTTCCCCACTTTATGCTCCTTACTCATCTTCTCAAAGGCTATAAAAATATTCCCTTTCCAGTCAATTGGCAAGAAAATCCTAGATATCATAAAAAGTTTGATAACCGAATTCTGAATCACATGAAACTTCGCTATGATAACAAAACTAAGAAATGATCCCGCACCACTAAGAAAATTAAAACCTCTGCTAGAACCAAAGAAACCACATCAAATGAGGCTGGTCCCTCCTCATGTGATCATTCTGCTCTCTAAGCCTCTATCCAATCCTTGGTTGCCTCTGTTGATGCTCTTACTGCTGAGCAAAAAATTCATAATGAAAACTTGAACTTATTCTCTGATAAGTTGTCAAGTCTTGAGAGTAGGCTTCACAAACTTGAGTATCCTCGCACAACCAAAAGCAAAGGCCAGAAGAAGAATACTCAGCCTAACAGGATTGTGAAGAAGACACCCCTGTAGAAGAAGAACCAGACCAAGAAGAAGCTGCTTTTTGATGATGAAGGGGGAGATAGTGAAGAGGATGAAGAAGAGGATGCAAATGAAGGACTGGAAGTCGAAGAAGATGAAAGTGAAGATGAAAGTGAAGATGAAAGCGATGAAGATCCCACCAATCCACCAGCATTTCTTTAAAATTTCATTTTTTAATTCCAAAGACTTGCTTTATCCTGGTTACTCTGTGTTGTCAGTTTTTGTTACTTTTGTTGGAGTACTTGCCAAACTTTTAGTGAACTCCAATCTTTTTGCTACTGGTGTAGAACTATTCTATTAGTTTCAGGGGGAGCATTACTCTATTTCAATTCTTCCTATCTAACTCTTTTTTTATAGGGGGAGCACATCTTTGTCATCATCAAAAAGGGGGAGATTGTTAGTTTCTCCGGAACCACTCTAGAACTTTGACATAACTTGTTTAATTTTGATGATTGACAAAATATATCTATTATTATTTTATCTCTTTATTTTGCAGGAACAATTCTTGGAGCCGTTGCCTTTCTTGGGATCAACACCAGAAGTTCAAAATCTCCGCTAGTTGCTTTTGTTGCTGTAAAGAAGATTGATTCTTCTTGTTAAAACTCTCCTAATTCAAACTACTTTGTGTACACCTTTTAGAGACTTCTATTTGCTCTTAGTGGGTAGCTCTTGTTAGGAAGATTGGGAATCCTTGAGGTGGACTAATTTGAACCTGGTTGTGTTTTGGAAAGTTTCCAAAGGTTCCAGTCATCTCTGTCTTTGTATCTTGTTCACTTGGTTATCAATAAATCTTTTGATTACAAAAATCCTAAGTCGTATGACTTAAGTAGAGGATTAATGTCTGTAGGTTCGTGTTTTTACACAACCAAGAGGCCAAACCTTCCTAAATCACTTGTGTTATCTTATGCGCTTGAAACTCTGCTTTTTCATATGTGATGAAATGTTTGTAAATCAGACATGGAAGAACAATTCACCCCCCTCTTGTTCTAACATGTATTAATAGTTTTATTTTTCACATTGTAATTATTACTACCATAGTTTCATTTATTCCATCAGTATATATCTTTATTAAGTTTTAGAAGTTTTTCTCTTAATATTTTATTGAGTTGATCTCTCTTTTTCACTCTCTCTCTCTCTCTCTCTTGTTATTGTTTCTTTATTTAAGATTTGTTAAGATAGAAGGAAGAATTATAATTGCATATATACTTTGTTGGTTGGGATCTCTAAAGCACAGACACTGCAAAAACGACCCCGTGTGGTGTCGGACACGTGTCGGACACGGGCACGGCTC
>JBBMKE010217753.1:0-14710 GCA_037834125.1 Lippia alba | reverse complement strand
TTGAGGAATTCTTTAATCACAAAACATGTAATTATATATTTTCTATGTAGGATCTTTATATAAAAATGAAAAATACACACTTTAAACATATCATTATCAAAATTTATGAAGTGAATTAATTTGTTATCTTCATTTCTTATTATAATAAATATTTTAAAGTGTAAGCCTTAAAATTGAAAAATTGACAACTTATATTATAAAATTTGAATAGGATTAGTTAATATATTAGTTTAAAAGAATTCTTGTTGTAATATATATATATATATATCCTATTTTAAGTTAATATGTTTTTTTAATAAATTATTTTTTTTATCAATAACCTACTTAATATTAGAATAACTCTCTTCTACCTAAAGTTATATTTCAAGTTAATAAGTACTCTTTTAATGTATTTAAATAAATAATTTATAACATGTATTTACATAATTACCCCTAACGATTAATTATTGACATAAATATTATAAGGGTACTTCATGCGATTTGTAAGAAATTTTAGTGCTTTTATAATATAGACAGATAGATAGATAGATAGAAAAGAAAAAAAAAATCCCACACTCCTTTGGGTTTTTTAATTAATAAATTCATTCAAATTTTTATGTAATCCAAATTTTTTCCTAATATGTATTACTTTATTCTCTTAAAGAGATAATCACACCAAATTCAATTTCCACTCAGACAGAACTGTTTTTGCCCTTACTACAATATTTCCGAACTCACAAAAAGCAAATATCTAATGTTGTCTATATCGGCTTTTAAGTAAAAAAGATAGAACATGAATCAGCACCATCCTTATAGAAGCCTGATTCAAACATTCTAAAATAATTAATATTCTCATCAGCTAGCTGAAACACAAAACGCCACATAAGCCAAAGTGATTATAAACGATTTTGGAAACATATAGTGCAGAAGCTGTTAGTTGTTCACTACACTCCCAGACAATAAAAAAAAAGTTGTATATTTGGGACGCATGCAAGGCTTGGAAACCGTGTAGCACGCACATGAGACCCAAATAAGGTTACACGGGCGGGATACCCAATGATATGCAATTTACCACCGCCATATCGACTAACAAAGAGCCTCAATTGAGTCCAATTTTCATGAAAGTTCATCCCAAAAGAGCTGGAGACAGATAAAAGTAAGAAAAGAACATCACCAGTTAAGGACACAGTAGTATAACCTGAGGATGAATGAATTTTCATAAAGCTTGTCAAGTTTCACTGCAGGCAGTGATGCCAAAATGTCCATGAAGTTCCTCATCACAATTCTCATTTGAGGCATCTTGATCTTCCTTAGGTACTTAATTCCCAAATTTCAACTGATATACCCAGACTGATGATATACACAACAACTTCTACAAGAATCACTGATAGATCCAATTCCGAAATCAGGTCATCCCAAGTTTTTGAAGTCATATCCTAGTCTCTTCTCCAAATTGAATCGTGCCACCACCATACAACAAGCAAGATTGCCACTGAAGCTGACCACTTAATTGCACCAAGAGAAACTGAACAATTCTCCTAAATGCAGAAACAACAAAGTTTTAGCTAACACCACTATCAAAACTTCTCAAAGAATCCACCAAGTTAAATTTAGTATTTCGTTGCCAGTGGTTCCAATGTATCAAGTACCTGATATTCAGCTCCGTTTCAGCGAGGGGTGCCCAAATCGATAGCTCATGAAAAGCTCATTTTGTCTTTCCTCAAATTTCATGAACGATTCCTAATTCAACCGAAGACTGCAACAGAGAGAATCAACATATCGACTTATCGAGAGCTCCGTTGCAAATTTCAATCATGAGTGCGATCATACCATACCTTAGTAGAGATGAAGGAAGGTTGTTCGTCACTGAATTGAGTGCTCTCACTGTTGTGTTCAGATTTCCCCTTTGTGGAGTGAAATTTTGTGGAGTGTAATTACGCATAGTTACAGGGGAAGTAAGTGCAAAATTAACTCATGTCAGTGCTTTAATTCCATCAATGGAAATAATTCGAAGAATTTTGTCAGATTGATCGGATCTAGTTCGTCGCCAGAAACCTACGGGAACCCTTGCCTAGCACGCTCTGAAGATTTTGAGGTGAAGGAAGTCAAGGTATTCAAAGATATGATTATTGGATGTCGTATATGTGTCAAAAACCTGTAATAGTTTTTCCTTGATAATAATAGTAAAAATTGCTTTCTTTTTTCTATGTAGCATGGGGTTTTGTTTATGCTTCCAAATTTGAAGAGACGATGGCTTTATCGCGAACAGAGGCACCAGGAATTTGTCACTGGTAGAAATTAATCTTTTTTGATTGAGTGAGCGGCAGCAACCGCCTATGATGCTTGTGTTTGTTCTATTGTTCCTTTTTTGGTGAGCTGTAACTGGAAACAGACATACATAGTAGCTCTGTATATATTGATCACTCAATCTTCTTGGGAATCTTGAAACATATATAGATGATGGATATCTACCGACTTTGTATATAAAGCATAAGCTTTTGTTTGTAAAGCGATTCTTCCTCCCTACTGAGTACTGACATTTCTTTGCCTTGCCATTCATTTCAGACGTCGAAAATTTAAGAAATAACCTGCATCTTCGTATCCGTATTGGAATGTTTGCATCATAGTTATCTGTATATCTACTGGCATATTGAAACATAAAATATGGTCTTCAACATCATTTTAAGAACAAGATTTAATTAAAACGAGATTGTTGGCATGCCCGATACCAAATCCAAATAAATCTAGTTTTGAGGATTAAAACGAATGCCAAAACATCATTTAAACCAAAGAATCACAAATTAACGATGAGTTCAAAATTCTCCAATAAAAACATGAAAAGTCTTATTGCTATCAACTGAGATTTTCAAAAGCCAAATAAAATAAGTTGAACAGAAGTTTCAATAGTTGCAGAAAAAGAATCCTCCAAGTAGTAGTATGGTATGGTCCTCTATCCACAACTCCACCACCCTTCCGCTCTGAAAAGAAAGAAAAAACAAGTGAAAAAAGGTATTTTTTTGAAAAAACCTCGACTATAAATAAATCAAAAACCATTTCCGAGGCAAAAACCAGTACTTACCAAACAGAATTACTGAGAATTTATCCCTTCTTTTCTTTCTTTTAGTCCTGCAGCAGCAACGAGTTAAAAATTAAGGTTTCAACTATTAGCAATTATTTTTAATAAATATTTATACTATTATATTATTGGAACGAGTGCTAACTCTTATTTTTTTCACCTCAATTTAATTCTTTTTTAAATAAACTTTTTAATATTTATTTTGTCTTTTTTCCTCATATTTTATAATCTATATTTTAATATTATTTTTATTAATATAATATTGTCGTATTGATGGACCCAAGATACGCACGCATCTCCACCGTCCACATGACATGATCGCACGAAGCTTCCCTCATGACCCAAGGGTAGGAATACTGGAACGCTCGGGTACACAAGGCTCGGGGCTCTTGCCAGCCTTACCCTCATGGCTGAATTCTCATAGGGTCAACCCCCATCGGGATCTCTCCCTCGTGGGTCCCCCCTCGGGACACCATTGATCGTGGAGACAACCTTCCGACTCCCCTCTCAAGGGACCATATCTCAAGCGTCCCAACGCTCGGGTGATACTGGGGATCCCATATTCACGAGGGATAAAATCCTTAACCGCCACTGACACCTTAGCCTGGCATAACGGCCTAAAAGGTGAAAGTGACGCATGCCCGTCACTATCATTCCCTCTCGTTTCGACACGTGTCTAGGGCGACACTATTTCGGGACCACGCAGGTAGTATTACTCAAATACCCTCACCCTCAAACTATAAATAGAAAGATCTTGCACTTCTTCTCCAAGCAATCCATATCTGCTACAGTGCACTATCTTCACGCACAAGCCACACACTGAACTGGAAACCCCATTGCTGTATTTTCAAGCTTCATACAACTTTACTTTCCTCACTAAGGTGTTACCCTAGCTGGTAGAATCCATGCTCTTTGGGAACCCAGTTCCTGAGGCTCTATGCCTATGATGGTCTTCCCCTTTATCACACACAAATAGAGAATGAATTGGTGTTGAACTCCTCCAAACCAAATCTGAGACCATCATTTTTGGCACCGTTTGTGGAAAACCATCTCCTACGGTCTCCATCTCCGACAAGCTAGTCGAACAGTAACACCCAGCTTCTCCTTCAAATTTGTGTTTTCCAGTTTTCAGTGTCTGATTCCTACTCGCCTCTAAATTCTTTATAATTTCTGTGAATATGGCTGTCACCACACGGTCCGGAGCTACCGAAAACCAAGACACCCTCACTCCACACAACGAGGAGGTTCCAGGCGTGTAACCACCGCTGCTGCCGCTTCCACCGCCGTCAGAGGCGTAAATTTGACCATTGATTTGGCATATCCGACTACCGCGGCCAATCAGAACAACCTCCATTTCCTTCCGCCACTACTTGCCTCCACGAGCATCGCCGCCACCACCAACGCTACGATGAGCGTCACCAACGCTGGGGCTTTCACGTCCATAATGATGCCGCCACAGGGCTTCACACTCATGCCCCAGGGATTATTGCAAGAACTCCCTCACGGGGTGATACCGAGCATGGTACCTAACATGTTCCCGACGGTGCAGCCCTACCACGTCGGGAATCTACAGCTTTCAATGACGCTCTCTCGAGAGATCCAGGAAGTGGAAGTGCCCCAAATGATTGAGCAACAATTACTGGCCATTTACGCTCAGTGCGAGGCCCAGGCCACGCAGAACGCGTGGAAGAATTTCACCACTACATACTTTCCCGCAAGTGCGAGGAATGCTGGGGCTCCACCGCTCGGGGGGTTACGAGCACATCCGCTTGAGGCAGCAACACAGAACGCCCAAGCGCAGGCACAAAATGTTCAACAGCTTCAGCAACCTCCTCCACCTCCTCCCCCGAGGGATGACATACCTCCGAGGGTAGATCAGCAACTTCCCCCACCTCTTCTATTGAATGAAGCCCATCCTCAAAGGGTAAGAAGTGAAGAAGAGGAGGAAGAGGTCCAATCCAGGGCCTCGAGGAGGACGCAGGCGAGGGATGAGGCTAATCCCTAGCTTCGCAACGTTCAAGACCAACTCAACGATCTTCAGGACATGGTATAACAGCTCTCTCGAGTGGGGGCCCAAGTCCCCCATCAGGGGAGCAAGGGATCCAGGGCTATAGATACTCGCGAGCCACGGAGACAGCCACAACACGAGCGAATGGATCGCCATGACGACTACAGGGGCTATGACCGGAATAGGGATGAATACCAACTCTTGAAAATCTCTCCCCTCGCTAATGAGGTCTTAATTACCAAAGAAGGGATGGGTAAGATCCCGACCTCTATCAACAAGTACGATGGGATGAGCGATCCAGCAGAGCATCTTAACCACTTCACCCATCTAATGCATCTCTACGAGCATTCCCTGTACTATTGGGCCATGCTGTTCGTCACCTCACTCGAGGGCATGGCCCAGGAGTGGTACATAGACCTCACGGATGCCTTCCTCAGCTATTTCAACTCATTGAAGGCACCGGCCCCCGACTTAACCACGCTCTACCATATCATTCAAGGGCCTACTGAGACCCTTTGATCCTTTGTAGGGCGATTCAACAAGGAAGTTCTCCTCATCGAGCAACCCTCGATGGTCTTCATTCGTCACGTGCTTTTCCAGTCTATCAATCATAAGAGCTACGTGAGCAAGCAGTTCGCTGAAGAGGTGACGCTGAAAAAGCCTCAAACTATGCTCCAGCTGAGAGAGATAGCAGACTCATTCTTTACCCTCGAAGATATGTATCAGGCTCGGGAACGAGCGTTGACTAACCCCCATCCAAAGGTAAGACCCTAGATAGGGTGAGCCAGGCAAGAAAGATCATCGCCGCAGTCCACCCCGTCTGAAAAGAAATGCCTCACCGCCACAAAGGACTGAGCGCAAGAAACTCTTCAAACGACCGCCAAAGATGAGATAAATCGAGGCTAAAAAATGCTCGGGAAAGCACTGTGCCTTCCACAAGCAGAAGGGCTATGACACCAATGATTGCCACCAACTCGAGAGAGAGGTCCAGCGCCTCATCGTTGGGGGGTACCTTAAGGAGTTTGTAAGGACCTTGGAAAGATTTGACGAGCGCTGCACTGAGCGCGCTCTAGAAGGGAGAAGGAGCCGCTCGCGCTCAAGGAGCCCTCGCTCGCCACCAGAAGTAAGCCACCGAGGAATACAGAAGGCTGGGAAGTTGGAGAACCAGTCTTATGCGGTCAATAATATGATCGATGGGGGATCCTCAGGAGGAGATTCAAACGCCTCCCGACGTTGCATGATGCGCAGTTACGACCAGAAATCCTAGATGGTCCAGTCCATCTACGCTGTGGAAGCAAACCGACGCTCACACGAGAATGACGTCGTTGGCTTCAACGACAAAGACCTTGAACACATTATAACGCCCCATGGGGTCAATGAAATATCTGACTGCCCCATAGTGGTTAGTTTGGATGTTCATAATCATATTGTAAAGATGGTCTTAGTGGATAATGGAAGCTCTGTTAATGTTTTGCCGTACTCAACGTTCCAAAAGATGAACCTAACAAACCTTCCTCTCGAACCCCTCAGAACAGCCCTCATTGGCTTTGGGGGTTCCGAGCTTGTCCCTCGCAGACAGATACGCTTGGCCACCCCTTTTGGTCGTGCCCCACAGCGTAAAACTCTTAGTGTTTTGAATGCAGTTGTCGAAGTTGATTTGCCCTACAACATCATCATCGGGCGACCAGCCGCGGACTTCAAACCAGTAATCTCCACATATCATCAAAAGATCAAGTTCCCCACTCCCGAGGGAACGGGGGAAGTCCTTTATAACGTGAAAGAAGCCTGGGAATGTTGTATCCTTTCGCTTCGCAGCCACAAGCCAAAGATGACCGTCCAGCAAGGTTCTATGAAAAAGACAGTGGACTTTCCTAAGCTCAACGAGGATGGTCCCGAGAGAAAGAGGGCCAAACTCTACAAGAAGAACAAGAGTAGAAAGTCCAAAGCCATCACGGGCGATGCACCTTCGGGGGCCATAGAGGAGTCCTCGGACAGCGAAGAAGATCATCCATCAGAAGAGGGGGATAACCGCCTGACAGGTAAAAAATGAGCGCTCGAGGCCCCACATTCCGAGGTTAGAATAGAGCCAACTGAAAAGTTCCTTACCATTAAATTAGAGCCTGGGAACCCTGAGAAGACAATGCAGATAGGCTCGAACCTCGAGGGCCCAGCTCAAGTAATGATGATCGAATTTCTCTGAGAAAACTTAGATGTCTTCGCCTGGAAAGCTTCAGACGTCACTGGTATTGACCCGAGCATCATAGTCCACAGACTCAACGTGGACCCCATATTCAAGCCCGTCAAACAGAAAAAAAGAGATGTTCATAGATTTCGTAAGCAAGTCATTGAGGAGGAGGTTAATAAACTCCTCGACGCGCAGTATATTGAGGAAATCTTGTACCAGGAATGGCTTTGTAACGTCGTTCTCATGCTAAAAAGCGCAAACAAATGGCGCATGTGCAACGACTTCACAAATTTGAACAAGGTCTGCCCCAAGGATCCCTATCTTCTGCCTCGCATTGATCAATTAGTGGATTCAACGACAGGATGCGAGCTCATGAGCATGATGGACGCCTTCCAGGGGTACTATCGAATTTTCATGGCTCTAGAGGATCGTTCCAAAACTTTATTTGTGGTGCACGTGGGAGTGTATTGCTTCCTGGTCATGCCTTTTGGTCTCAAGAACGCCGGAGCGACTTACCAACGCCTCGTGAACAGGATGTTTGAGCCTGAAATTGGAAAGTCCATGAAAGTCTATGTGGACGACATGATTGTGAAAAGCGAACGTCAGGGCTCCCACTTAGACGACCTCAGGCGTGTGTTCGGCATTCTCCGGCAGTATGGCATGAAGCTTAATCCCTCCAAATGCACATTTGGCGTTCGAGGCGGTAAATTCCCTGGTTATGTAGTAAGCCAACGAGGGATCGAAGCCAATCCGGAGAATATCAAAGCAATCTTGGACATTCTTTCCCCTCGGAATGTCAGGAAAGTCCAAGTCCTAGTAGGTAAGATAATATCCCTCAACAAATTCATCTCTCGGTCTGCCAATCGAAACCTACCATTCTTCAAGATTCTACGTAACCCTCGAAACTTTTAGTGGACTTCAGAGTGCGAGCAAGCCCTTCAGAGCATGAAACAGTAGCTCTCGCGGGCTCCATTCTTGACCAAGCCTATAGAAGGAGAGTGTTTGCTCATCTACATCTCTGTCTTCTCAGAAGCCACGAGCGCCGTACTAGTCACCGTACGCGAGCGGAAACAACTCCCTGTGTATTACCTGAGCAAAACCTTACAAGGAGTGGAGAAAAGATATGCGAAAATCGAGAAGTTCGCCTTTGCTCTCATAAATGCTTCTCGACGGCTAAGACCATACTTTCAAGCGCATTCCATCACGATGCTCACCGATCAACCACTCAAGCAAGTTTTGGCCAAACCGGATGTCTCGGGACGCCTAATCAAATCGTCCATCGAGCTAAGCTAATTCGACATCAGCTTCGAGCCGTGTACAGCCATTCAGGCACAGCCATAGCAGATCTTTTGGTAGAACGTTTCAGATTTGATTCTCCATCGCTCGTGGACAAGGGCTTATGGTTGCTGCACATTGATGGTTCCTCGACCTCACAAGGGGCGGTGCCGGGGTGACCCTCAGAGATGGAATTAGACTTTGCAATCAAGCTTGACTTCCAAGCCACCAATAATGAGACCGAATATGAGGCGCTCATCCGAAGGCTCAGAATCGCTCGAAAGAGTGGGGCCAGCAGAATAACGGCCTATGTTGACTCCCAGTTGATTGCAAGTCAAATCAATGGAACTTATGAAGCTTGAAAAACCACTATGGTGCATTGCTTGGCGAAAGCAAGGGAAATCATTGCAGAATTCAAGGAATTCCACTTGCTATAAGTCTCACGAGCAGAGAACGAGCGTGAGGATGCCCTCTCAAAGTTCACATCATCCATTGATGGAACTTGCGAGCGTGCAGTCACCTTTCTATGAACCGAGGGACCGCTGATAGAAGAAAGCGAACCAATCAAGCAAGTAAACATGATTGACCCAGCCGAGCCTTGCTGGCTCGACGCAGTTATCTTATTCCTACGTGACGGAACCCTCCCGAGCGATAAGATAGAGGCAAGAAGGATAAAAAACAAGGCTCCTAGATTCTCTCTAGACAACGAGGGGCGTCTTTTCAAACGCTCATTTCAAGGCCCTCCATGTGATGCCTCAGGCCTTTGCAAGGTAAGGAAGTTCTTGAACACATACATAGTGGTAGTTGTGGAAACCACTATGGCGGTCGTGTCTTAGCTAAAAAGATTTTGAGGAGTGGATTCTATTGGCCCTCGGTCTTGTAGGATATCATCAACTACTCCAAGAAGTGCCCCAAGTGCCAATTCCACGCGAACGTCCCTCAACTACCAGCGGCCCAGATGATCCCCATCGACGTGTCCTTGCCCTTCGACCAATGGGGTATTGATATCATGGGACCTCTTCCTATGGCAGTCGGATAGCAAAAGTTTGCCATCATAGCAGTGGATTACTTCACCAAGTGGGCCGAGGGAGAAGCGGTCGCCAAGATCACTTTCTGGACGGTAAGGGACTTATCTAAAAGAACATCATCTGCTGCTACGGCATTCCGAGGGTGCTCATCTCAGACAATGGTTCCTAATTCATAGCTGCGGACACTCGACAGTGGTGCTCCAAGTTAGAAATCGAGCAACGCTTCACTTCTGTGGGCCACCTACAAGCTAACGCTCAAGCTGAGGTAACGAATAGAACCATACTCCAGCATCTCAAAACGATGCTTGAGAGTAAGAAAGGAGAGTGGGTCGAGGAACTCCAGGGGGCCCTCTGGGCATATCAGACTTCCCCACGGGCGGCAATAGGCGAGACTCCTTACGCCCTGACATACGAATCTGAGGCAATTATACCTGCAAAACTCGCGCAGGAGTCTGCACGCGTAGCCTATTTTGAGCCCATTGCTAATGACGGCAATCGAGTGCTGGAACTGGACTTGCTCGACCAAAAGCATAATATCGCTTGGGCTCGCATTCACAAGTACAAGGCGACTGTTGCCTCGTAATACAATAAGCGTTTCAAAGAGAGAAACTTCCAACTAGGGGACTTAGTTCTCAAGAAAGTTGAGGTTTCCAAGCACGTAGGTAAGTTGGATCCCAATTGGGAAGACCCCTTCAAAGTTATACAAGTACGAGCAAATAACACCTACCTGCTAGAAACTTTGCAAGGCGAGCGTTTGCCCCGACTGTGGAATGCTTGCAATCTCAGAAGATTCTACGTATGAGCATTGTATAAATTCCCCTCGGGGCAAGTTGTATCTCTTCTTAATGAAATGAAAGTGTCAAATGCAGTTACTTCATTCATCTTTAAATCGCTATTTTTATTATTATCGTCTTCCTATCTTATTTAAGGAAACATACTTTTCGAGAGTTAAATTTGGCTAAACTCCTTGTCGAGATAACTCTACGTCGAAACAGCCACATCCTACTCTAGTCCTTCTTAACCGACCGGATTCAGTAGGCAAGAAGCTCGAGCAAACAGGCTTTGGGGATCCCATCCTGGCCTACGCTCGCAATCCCTTGACGGATCGCTATACCTGGAAACCCTTTGACGGATTGTCCCCTACTGTGACACTTAGCGAAATCCCTAGTATTTTCTAAGTTCAAATCACTCGCGGTTGACAAACACTTAAGTTATTTTCACATTCTTAAGGTTTCCTGTATTTGGCATTTATATTGGATATTCTGGATTTCTTATCTTCATTTGCCCAGGGAGGCCCTCCCATGGATGCTCCCTCGTGCCCCCACGAGACCGATTATGGTATTCTATCAAGAGTCACTAAGGCAAACGCCCTCAGCAGTATAACCAACAGAAATCAACAATCAAATGCAGACATCCATGGAAAGACAAACAGATATTCAAAAACAAAAAGATTATTCATTCACCTAAGCGAGTACTTTGACAGAGATTTTGATGAGTGATCAGCAAAATTACATCTTAAAGCAAGGGAAATTGTTTGAAGTACAGCAAAATACAAAGTCTAAAAATACGAACGACAGAGAGTTAGGAGGTGGGAGCGTTGGTTGCATCTGCATCTGGAATGTTCGCAGGATTGTCTTGGGTGTGAGGAGCAGGATCTTCTAGCTCTAGAGGGACGATGGCCAGGGGAGTGGGATTCAAGGTTTCTCTCTCGTCGAGTGTCACCCTTCCCCCTGGAGACATGTTGGTGGCAAAAAATTCCACCTGCATGGTATGCACCAGCTCAGTGTATTCTGGCTCGGCCATATCCTCCTCTGAAGCCTCACCGCCTACCCCTGGAATGATCTCCAAGTTTTCATCCTTCTTCATGTCCAGCTCCGGATACTCACGAGCGTTAGCGGGGGCCAGACTCAACTTAATAAGCTGTCCTATACCCTTGAAGAAGAAGGCTTGGGTTACGGCAAAACAGTGCAAGTTGGCCACGAAGTCGAATGCATTGGTGCGCACGAACTTCTTCACTGCCTCCTCCCCGGCTCTCAACTCTATGGCCAACGATTGGTTCTCCACTTCTTTAACTTTCTTGGTCAAGTCCTAGAGCCGTGCCTCACGCTTCGCTGCTTCTTTCTTGTACTGTTCCTCCCTCTGGGACCACTCATCGAAGTCCTTCTTGTGTTTAGCGCCTAGATTTTGCATCTTTTGCTCGAGGTTCAACAGGCGAGTGTTTCGATCCTCAAGGGAGGCTTGCAGGGATCCCACTTCAGTTTTCAGGTCCACGATCTGATTTTTGAGGGCTTCCGGGTCATTGATGCGAGCCAGCCTCTTGTAATAAGACTTGCGCTTAGCATAGGCTTGCGTCCGCCTCTCTATGTTCCTCATCCTTAGAAGCACCTCCTGCTCAGAGAACATATACTTAGAGTGAAAATTTGGAAGGTGTTTCGTAAGTACAAGTATGGTGGAGGAAGTTGTCTTACCACAACCAAAACATGGCTAGCGTCGGCTAGAACTTCCTCGAGGGGTTGTTCATTCATGTGAAGATGGTCCCTAGTGAATTGAATTTGATCCAGCACATCTCCACTGATCAGCTTAGAAGTCAGACTTTTCCTCAACATTATGGGCCCATCCTTCACGGATCTCTCATACCGAGCATCATCTTGACACTCAAATTGCCAAAATCTCTCTTCCTCAGAAGAAGAGGTGTAACCGTCGTCAAGCTCAGTATGACCGATTATCACCTTATTCCCCATTCCAGATACCAACTGGGTCCCTCATCCTGTTGTGCTTTCTTGAGGGATCCGAGCGCCTGGCGCCACCCTCCTTTATCATCATCCCTGAAGCAGGGCCTCGAGGCTTTTTCTCAGTCCCAGCGCCGGCCTTCACTAGCTTCTTTTTCTTCTTTGGGTCAACGGGGGTACCTTGACCCTCGGCGGTCACGGTGGCTGGGGAGCCTCCAGGATATTCTGAGCCTCGACCGTCTGGGTCGCGGAAGGAGTTAGTATTTGAGGGTTCCCTTCAGTATCAGCGCTCGCGGTACGAGCCTTCATTAGAGCTGCAATCTTGGAAGCTGCCTTGCCTGCCATTAGCACCTCTATCGCTGCATCAGGACATCAGAAGACAAGCGTTAGCCCCGCAGTCAGAACATAAAAGCAGAATATTAATGACATACAGGAATACAGGGAACATTAAATATCGACAACAGTGCTCAAAGTTAGCATGTTAGTAGAAGGTTAGTCCTAGAAATGTAACCATCTTTCTCCATGACCTCCGTGGGGGGACTCTTCACCAATCTTGGATGCATCGAAAGTCTAAAGCGAAACAGAGACTCCTTTTTCTGTAGGAAGTCTTTGGTCTCCAGAAAATTGTCTAAGCTCTTCATAGCGGAAGCCAGGCTCCTGGCCCAACCCTCGAGCATAGGGGCAGGTGATCTATTCCTCACTATGGGGTCATCACCGTGCGCCACCCATCTTTTCGAAACCCCAAACATCTCGTCCGGACCGTTAACGAAAAAGAACTTGCTCTTCCAGTTCTTGCCTAGAGAATCCTTGGAGGAATTGATGATCTTCATAAACCTCTTGGATGAGATGTAGTAAAATCTCGCTTCCGGCAACGAGCAGAAGGATTTAGCTACCTGAAAGAGCTTGGTGAAGTTTGACGCCGAGGGTTCGAATCCGGACGCCTTCATAAGGGCCACAAAACAGTTGATGAGGCCTAATCCGTTGGGTAAGATCTACGACGGACTCAAGTCCAGGTGATTTACAATATCCCTCACCTCCTGAGGGATTGGGAACCTTAATACTCCTAAAGAGATTGCGTCCCTGTACACTATCATGTATCCCTCAGGAGGGTCGTTTGCCCGATCGTCTTCACCAGCCGTGAGGACCCACAAGTCCGAGGGACAATATGTATCCTTGAGCAGTTTGTACACCTCCTCCTGTGTCATTGTAGATTCTATCTTGCTCGGAGGCTTCTCTATTTTATGGGGGTTTGTCCCTCGCGCTTTAGTGGCAGGCTCTTTTCCCTTCTTCCTCTTTTTCAAGGGCTCTTCTTTAACGCGCCTGGAGGTCCCCGCTTCGTCAAAGATCATAGCGATGGTCACCCTGGGATCTTGGGGCCTGACAGCCGTGTTTGTCATTGGGAGAACTTTTTCTCCTTGGTTCACCATTAATACGGCATTATCTAACTGTTGGAATAGGATATCCATATTCTCCGGATTTTCCTCACTCATCCCCCGGACGGTAGCGTTCAACTCTTCGTCTACATCCGCCCCCGCTTGTACTGGCCACTGACATTACCAACGAAATTTTCTCTTCGTCCTACTCCATCTTCCTTGTCGGGACCGCCATCAGAATACTCCTGCTCCTCTGGAGTGGAGTCACCCTCCTCGCCGGGACCGCCACCGGAACACTCCTACTTCTCCGGAGTGGAGAAACATATGGGGACATCTCTTCTATTTCAGCGGCCATTTCATTGATAACTGAATTCTTGGGCGGGCTTGTTCTGGCCATGGGGTTTGGAGTCGTTACTAAAAATATATGCAGAAAGGGAAATCTAAGTTCTAAAAGAGTTAATGATCAACAATTACGCACTATGATCAATTGATGAATCAACCCACAACCTACTCTACTATTAGCAAAGGGAGTTATCTGGAAGATGGTTACCATGATTTGAGAGCTTGAAGAAAGCTTCATCGGAATTGTAGAAAATCGCAAGAACTTGCAGAGGAATTCTTATGCTTTGAGAGTTTTGGAAGCGTGAAAAATGGAAAAGGATTTGGGAAATCCTATTTATACGGTACGGATATCTCACAAATTCAAAAATTGCAATCATTCCCGCCTTGATAACTGCTCTAATTTTGGTAACCGCCCCATGCTATCCGAGATCCACGCACCCACGTTGCATTAAATGCGCCTTCATTAAAGCAACCTCGAACAAGACGGCATTTAATGCCTTGCAGAGAATGTCCGTTTCAGAGACGCTTGCCATGACTCACAGTTGTCAAAAGCTTCAACCCTTCATCTCTCTGGAGTCGCTCGTAGACTCTTGAAATTCTACAGTACGCTCGAAGATCCCACTGCGGAATTTGGGGGGAAATGATGGACCCAAGATACGCACGCATCTCCACCGTCCACGTGGCATGATCGCACGGAGCTCCCCTCATGACCCAG
>JBBMKE010217645.1:0-14710 GCA_037834125.1 Lippia alba | reverse complement strand
GAAAAAGGCCACAAGAACAAGGCAAAACCTCCAAAATCCAAAACCCACACCAAAGAAACATATAAGGGCATTATAAGGGGGTAGGGTCATTTAGGCGGGTATAGTTGATATGTTTAGGTTCCAGGTGTGTTTTGGATGGTTAAAAAGGGATCGGGAAGATGCAATGAGCACATATATTCATTTATAACACATAAATGCACGACAGATTCAAAATTCACAAAATTCAGAATTCAATAAGCACGGTTTCGGTAAACAAACACGTTGATCATGCGCACGTTGTTCATACGTTCAAGTATTCAGTTAAATCACAAATCCATTTAAGTCATAAGAGTCACATAGACAAATACTTCAAGTAATATCATATAATTACGTAATTAAAGGAATTTAAAACACGCAAATAAGGTCACCCACAACATACCTGTACGATTGAATTATTGGGGCGTCACATTAGTACCACCGAGGTGAATGGAATATCCCGATCGGTGTGCTTCCTCAAGTATCAACCTCTTGAGCTCTTCTGGCACACAAACTCGAGTCTTGAATCTGAAGAGACCTAAATCATCAAACCCAAACTTGCTATCCGGATCAACTCTTGAACGAGCCACTAACCTCTGAATTTTCAGATCCATACCCTGAGCCTCAATTATCCTCTATTTCAAATCAGGTTAAATTGAGATCTTTGCTAAACGAGCCACCGAAGTCACGACTATTGAACCTAACTCTGAAGTCCCAACACTCAAACCCGAAACATTTGCCTTCCTACTCAATGCATCTGCTACCACATTAGCCTTGTCGGGGTGGTACTGAATTGTGCAGTCATAATCCTCCAACAACTCTATCCAATGCCTCTGTCTGTTGTTGAGATCCTTCTGTGAGAAAAGGTACTTCAAACTCTTGTGATCCGAAAAGACCTCAAACTTCACTCCATAAAGATAATGACGCCACTTAGACAGGACAAACATAACCTCTGCAAGTTTTAAGTCATGAGTGGGATAGTTCTTCTCGTGTTCTTTCAACTTCCTCGATGCATAGGCAACCACTTTGCCATCTTGCATCAACACACATCCGAGGCCTTCCTTAGAAGCGTCCGTGTAAATCGAGTAGCCTTCGGATCCTTCGGGCAAAGTAAGAACCGATGCAGAATTTAACCGCTCCTTCCACTCTCGAAAACTTCACTTGCACTCATCATCCCACTCGTATTTAGCCTCTTTCTTGGTTAATCTTGTCAACGGACTTGCAATTTTGGAGAAATCCTTCACGAATCTCCGATAATAGCCGCTAACCTAAGAAAACTTCATACTTCGGAGGCATTCTTCGGTCTCTCCCACTGAGCCACGGTCTCGATCTTCGAGACATCGACTTCAATTCTATTGCCTAAAATTATATGGCCTAAGAATGTGACTCTGTCGATCCAGAACTCGCACTTGCTAAACTTGGCATAAAATTTATGCTCTCTCAAGGTCTCCAAGATGATTCTAAGGTGATGCGCGTGCTCTTCCTCGGACCTGGAATACACCAAGATGTCGTCTATAAAGATCACCACAAACTTGTCGAGGAATTGTCTAAACACTCAGTGCATCATGTTCATAAACACGGCCGGGGCATTCATCTACCCGAATGGCATCACCAAGAACTCGAAGTGTCCATACCGGGTGTTGAAAGCTGTCTTTGGAATATCTTCTTCCCGGATATGGAGTTGGTAATATCCCTGCCTTAGATCTAACTTGGAGTAGACTCGGGATCCTTGTAAGAGATTAAATAACTCCTCGATGTGGGGCAAAGGATACTTGTTCTTGACTGTCATCTGGTTGAGTTCGCGTTAGTCTATACACATCCTTAAGGCCCCGTTCTTCTTCTTCACAAACAGGATCGGAGCACTCCACGGAGAGATGCTCGGACATATGTAACCGCAAGCTAGCAATTCTTCCAATTGTGCCTTCAACTCCTTTAACTCTACAGGAGCCATCCGGTAGGGTGTCTTAGAGAAAGGCTCGGATCCAGGATAGAGGTCAATAACGAATTCGATGTCCCGGTCGGGTGGCAAGGACCCTCGACTCATCGGGAAAATATCAGCAAAGTCTCTCACAACCTCTGTCTCCTCAAGCTTGGCTTGGTCCTTCAGCTTATTCAAGAGGTAAGCCACAAAGCCTGTCGCGCCGTCCTGGAGGAGCTTACTTGCTTCCATGAAAGACACAAATGGGGTAGCCTTCAATCTTTCCTCCGTAAACACCACTTATCCCAAAGAAGATCCCAAAGAAATCTTCTTCTCTCTGCAATCCATAACCGCCCGGTGCGTGAATAGCTAATCCATTCCAAGGATTGTACCATATTTCTTCATGGGCATCTCTTTTAAGTCGGCCGGGAAAACCCTCTCTTCGAAGCAAACCGGACAATTATTGAAAATCCTGTCTGTCTCCAACCATCCTCCCAAGGGTGAATAAACCACATACACATGCGCAGATAATTCAGCATGCACAGGCAAAGATGCAACAACATCCTGGGCAATGAATGAATGCGTGGCCCCGGGATCCAATAATGCATGCAATGAGATGCCATGTATGGTGATCGTACCTTCCACCATGATATTCTGATCGATCTCGGCATCCTCCTCCTTGTCCTCAAGGGTGTAAGCATGTGCCTAGATAGCTGGCCTCTTCTGTGGGCAAGTATCGATCTTATGCTTCGAAGATCCACACACGTAACACTTCCCCTGGAGCTTCCAACATTGCTCCACGGGTGGTTCCTCTGACAGTAGGTGCACTTGATAGGAGCCTGTGCAAGAAGAGCTGGAGGGGCCGGTGCTGGAAGAGCTAGAGGGGCTGCGGGTCCGTTAATGCGGGGCTTCTTATTCCCATATGTCAGGGGACGTGAAGCCAATGGAACAGGTGGCTGAGAAGAAGAAGAAATGGGCCATTTGCCCAATTTAGATCCAGACCCGGACCCTGAGAAGAAGTAGAGAAGGGTGGAGGACTCAATCTCGCCTTTTGGGCCTCAACTTGTATAGCCCGTCTTATAACCTTCTCCCACGTACTCACATTCGTGGCTTGGAGAGCCACATGAATTTCATGTCTAAGCCCGTGAAGACTATGCCGGGCTCTGTGGGTGTCATTATCGGTGATGTGAGAGTCTCTCGGATTCTAGCAAATACTCCTCCACCATCTGGTTCCCTTGCTTGAGGTCGGTGAACTCTTGTAGGCGTCTTTCTTGGGCTCTTGGGGGTATGTATTTATTTTGAAATTCCTGGACAAATACCTCCCAAGTGAATATCGTGCCCGTCCGTTCGAGTTTGGACCTCATTCCTTTGAGCCAATTTGTCGATTGTCCTTGTACAGAGCGGCCCGTGCATATTGCCTTCTCTTGGGAGTTTCCCGAGCAAATCTCCCAAATCCTTTTGATCTCTGCGAGCCACTCTTCGTCCTTGATATCATTGTTGCCATACCACTTTGGCGGGTTATTGCTCCTAAACTCCTTATAGACATTGGATGTATCGTTGCCCTCATCGTTCCATTGATTCTGTTGTAATTGATTAAGGAGGGCTTGCCCGATGTTCTCAGCGTTCATAAGAGGTGTTGGTGGTGGCGGTTAACTTAGATCGGGTGTTTGCTTAAGATCTCTTCTTCTCGGAGGCATTCTGAAATCAACAATTCAAAAATATGTATGCATGTTGATTAGTATGTGTATGATTACGCAAGTAGTAAATTAAACAAGTAATCACGTAATCAAATAATTCAAATCATAAGGTCACATATTCGCACAATCACATAATCGTAAACCGTACAACCTAGACAGACCCACACGACACCAGAGCCCAGTTTTGCAACCACGCTCTGATACCACTTAAAGATGTAGCACCCCACAAGCAGGGACCACATCCCCCGCACCAAGACCCAAATCTGGTTACGAAATGATCCGTACCCAAATCCAAATCCTCGCAAACGGGTGACCAAACACACACACTAAACCAGACGGAGCAAACTATCTAAAACTCAGAGTGCGCAGAAGCTGAAAATTAAAACCAAATAAAGCATAACTACAATCATGCATCAAGTTTCATGTACAACATATACAATGGCCGACACGGCCCAAAATTCATATTCAGCAATATCCAAGTATTCATAATCAGTTTATAATACAAAATATAATCAGGAATGTATGTACTAAGGACCTAGACACATAAGTGTACTCGTGCAGACACTTCTCCGCCTAGCTCCCGATAAAAGGACTTGCAAACTGAAGAAAAACAACGGAGGGAGTCAGTCAACTGACTGAGTGAGGGGGCTAACGCACACCCACACACAGTATACATATATCAGAGCATATATCAAAGGTGGTTACATGAACTGGATATAGGTTTTGCAAGCCAAAACAAAGCATAATATACATTTCAAAATCCCTATTCCGATTCATGACTCCCATACTAAACAATACAAACGCTCGGCGAGTACGAGCTTCCAACCAACTTCATAGAACAAGAAATAAAACTGAAATCATAAATATATCCTACCACTCTAGCTGATGGAAGAATCTGCCGATCCTAACCATCCATACATATATCAAATCCCCGAGAGGTGGCTAACCTACTACGGGTCCTCCCCGGATAACCGGAGGCATCAAAATATCATGCCTTCCCTAGCTCCCGAGGTCACACGTGATATCTTGGATGGAGACTACGCACAGGCTTAACCTCGACGGCCCTATACCATCCCGAGGGTTCCTTACCCATAGCTCTTTGAGCTCACAAACATTGAACCAGAAACATAACTAATCTTTCATGGCTTAGCTCGCAACAGAAATCGAAACTGAACAGAATTTAACGGAAAGGCTCATATATACCTTCATATTAACTTTCCAAATCAAGCTTGATCCACAAGGTCATTAACGTACTCATTCCAACACATATTTACATATATGTATAATAGATCACATGCGGGGCAAGAAAACTCACTTAAAGGCTATAGGTCGTTTTATCTATACAAAATCCTAACCTCACCTTATAATTTAGCAAAACGTGTAGTGAGCGTGAGTACTTAGGCCTCGGGCTCGTCAACCGGATCCTCCTCTGAAAAGAAACATAAAGGAACCCAAGACTTAGACTCTGTATGGACTAAAAATGATGCACGACAATTGAAGTCATGCATGAGATGCATATATGTTCGACATACATAACAATTATTTCTAAAAATTCACATATTATCACTCACAAACGTAAATCATGCAAGGAAAAGTCACACAAACCAAAACAAGCGCTAGAAATACTTAATAACGATAAAAAGGACATATCAAAGTATTTAGGGGTCAAAGGAATTGAACTGTAAAAGTCGAAAAACTCAAAAACGGATTGTAGCATCTCACACGGCCGTTGGGATTTTCAGAACAAATCCCAACTTGAACCTCAATTTCGAATCGCCTCTCACACGAACAACCAATTCTTGAATCCCCGGATCCGTAGATTGAGCTTCCAACGACTGCCATTTCAAATTCGGTATAATGGTGAGATTCGCTAACCAAGTCCCCATCCACAAAGTAACCAAACCCGAACTAGAAATCCCGACTTCCACATTACTCACACTTGCCGTTCTGCTCAAGGAGTTGCTGACTACGTTGGCTTTACCGGGGTGGTACTGGATTTTACAATCGTAATCTTCTAGTAACTCCATGTAACGCCCAGGTTTTTCAAACGGTATGAGTATGACGTATGTGATACTATTTGCACGTTTTAAATTTCCTTAAATATGTAATTACGTGGTTTATTTTGTATACTCTTTAATTTTTCTTATTTGGAATATTTGAATAATTGTGATTATTTGAGAATTTGTGAATTTGAATGTTTATTGAACGTCTTACGCATGAGTGATTTGATCGTGTGTCGTTTCTATTTGATTTGAATTCGGAATTTTGTGAAATTTGAGTATGTTGTGTATTTATGTGTTGTGAATGAATACATTGCTCGGGATATTTTTATGACCTCGACCGACCATCCGAAATTCACCCGGAACTCACCTCACTCTCTCTCACCCGCATAAATGACCCCCTTGCATTAAAACACCCAAAAGTCCCTCCATACTTAACCAAATGAGGTAAGGTTTAGATCCACTTAAACCTTAATTAATAACCTATCAGCCCTAAGCCCTCTCATTATAGTTTTACACTCCAATTGAGAGAAATCAGGCAGCAAAACCGAGCCCCTCATTTCCCCTCTAAGAAGTCACTATTCATCTTCTTCTTTCTGGTCTCTACACCTCCATCTCTTCCCATATTTGAAAGGTGAGCTCATGAATGTGTTTAAGCATCCTTCCCTCCTTCTTTTAAGTGCTTACATGCTAGATATGGTGGAGTATTGGATTTTTATGTTGATTAGTTAGGGATATGCTCTTTGAAGATCAATCCATGATTCTTTGTGTTTCCTTTGAGTTTTATGTATGGAATGTGTCCCCATACTTCCCCTTTTACTTACTTGAACTTATATTGCATGGTTTTTGAGGATTGATTAAGTTGCCACTAAAGGATATTGCATGAAAATGGAGAAATGAACACTACTTTCCTTTCACTCACGTTTTTTATCTTTGGTGCAATTTTGGAACATGAATATGCACGGTTTTTGAGTTGTTTTTATTGCCTAAACATACCTTGATGCTTTAGATATGAATCGGTTAGAGAATCTTGGAGTTACAGCCCGGTTGCTGCATGTTTTTGAGCAGGGGAGTCCGCGCGGCCGTGTGCGTTTTGCAATATAAATCTGCGAGGCCGCGCGAAGTTCGAGTTTGGAGAATTTTATTCCTGCACGGTCGCACAGGTTTTCATGCCAATATTCGCGCGGCCGTGAAACCTTCTTTTGTGCTCAAAATGACTTGAAATTCTAACCACAGAAACTTCATTGAGTCTAATTTATTCTCCAATTAATTTCACCTCAATATATTTTCTAGATTGTGAGATATACCCATATACTTTTTGTGTGGACACTCCGCCGGAAAACTGCATTCGTCTAACTTCGCACCTGTCATTTCACCTCGTTTTGAACAACGATTCGTGACACCTATCCTTGGAAAGCTCTATGTGTCTAGTTTCATCTCCAATAAAGAAAACCCAATTTGGACTTCCAAATCTTCAGATATCCTCATTTTGCCGATGCTTGTGCATTGTGGAAAAACTGTCAGATTTGGCAAAGATCGCGTTCGGAGCCTCTTCTTGTACTTCTTTCAATTTTTGACATAATTTTCCACCCCGATTATGATCCTAACATGTTATATGATGTATTATGTCCATTTTGTGAAAATTATGGATTTGCTTGATGTGTTATTTGCAATACCGGGTTCAATCTAAAAGGGAATGGTGGGTATAAAATAAGGCATAATATAAATATATCGCGGTATTGAAACACATACATGCAAGTTATAATCTCATTTGAAGTTTAATAACAATTTCCCAAGTGGGCAAGAAAAGAAAGCATCAATGGGATTATAACAATCATATTTCATTAATCGATGGGTCATTCATGGCCCAGCGAGTGGGCGTGTACAATCTCCAACCTTCTCCTCATGTGTAATCATTAATCATTCATTCATGCGTTATCATGCAATCATTCTTTCTTTCACATATATTCGAATCCATTACATTCGATCATATACTACTTCTTCCTCTGAGTGATGGACGGGTTTGCGAGACCCAGCCATCCATGCATTATGGCTAGTGGGGTACATGAATCCCCAAAAGCCCGGTTAGCCTTTCCTCGTTAAAACTCCTATCAAGGTCGGTTTCACCGTAATTATTTGAAACTAGTACGAAGGATCACCGTTGGCCCTTGCCTTCCCGGATAGCCACTCACACTAAGTCCCGGGGCCTGTGTACATTCATGCTCTCGCCAAAATATTTGGCGGGATAATCAATAAAAAGGGGCTTTACATTTGAAATCATTTACACTAAAGTGACTCAATATACTTATATATAGATTTTGGCTCAAAACTTTGCACATAAGGGATATATCTGGTCAAATTAGCTAGTAAAAGAAAAACCCACCTTACAAGACCAAAAAGGAAAGCAAAGGAGCTCAAAGATCGCCCTCGCCTCCGACTGGACCGGTATCTATGCCAAAGAAGTGAAGTGAAACTCATGAGAACTATATATGACACACGACAACGTCATGCATATGATATGAGATGCACATGAGATCAATGAAGGTTATAAAGATGCAACATTGGACCATTTGAATCATTCATGAGTATTTAAAACCATATCAATTCAAGCCAAGTTATAATTCTCCAATAACAATCATAACATATAATTCATCAAGTAAATAGATCAATTGAATCATAAAAGAATCAAGGGAAACAAAAGAATCACGAGAGAAAATGAAACAAACATGAAACCCATGCGGCCGTGTGGTATTATTTTTCTTCCAGTTCGAACATTCTGCAACGTCGTGCGCGTTTCAAGAACAAAATCCACGTGGCCGTGGGTATATTTTCTGTCAAATTTTCCAAAACTTGAACTTTCTGCGCGGCCGTGCGCGTTTTGTGTAGAAATGCTGCAGGGGCGTGCGGCCCCTGATTCAGCGAAAATGAAGTGCAGCAGCAAGCATGAAACCCATGAAGCAACACATATCACAACCATCCATCAAATAACTCAAATTTAGGGAACAAAACTCCTAAAACCCAACATCAAAACATGCTCAAAGTGTTATCAAAGTTCAATCCTGCTTGAGAGATGAAACTAATCACATTTCTCCAACTACAATAAAAAATTCATTAATGGCAAATCATAAATGCCCCAACTAATAATCAGAATGGATCCATACAACAAATAGTGAATGTCATGTGACCATTTTCCACACAAGAAACTCAAGAAAACACCATGGATCATGCATGATCACCAACTTAGGTTCAAACCCTCATATAAGCCTATATAATCAAACAATAGCAAACCTTGATCAATTCATGCATATAATAGCTTAAAAGAAAGAGGAAGGAATGCCATGCAACAAGTGTTAATCTTTGTTTTGCTTCCCTTCTTTTCTCTCGGTTTGCTGCTGTCTTTGGAGGGATTTTGTTGTATAAAATTGAAATTAATTGATTAAGTCTGATAAATGAGTGAGTAAAGGACACATGGGCTCAAATTTCATGTAATTTGGTTAAGTATTGGGGGCGTTATGGTCATTTTAGTGAACAAGGGTCTTTTAGGCGCGAGAGTGGTTTTCGGGTTGATTTCGAGGTTCCAAATGAGTTCCAAATTAAAAAACGAGCACATGTACATATTCATAACACATAAAACTAATACATACTCGAATTTCACAAAATTCCAAATTCAATAACATAGTTTCAGCAAGCAAACAAGTTGATCATGCACATATACATTTAAATATTTAAATTCAAATTCATTCAAATAATTCAAAACTTCATAAAGAATATTATAATAATTTAATGTAAATACAAGAAATACACAAGAAATATAAATTTAAATACGCACATAGTATCACACAATCTATACCTGAACGGATGAAAATTTAGGGCGTTACAATTCTTCTCATGCTTCTTCAACTTTCTCGAAGCATAAGCTACCACTCTACCATTCTGCATCAAAACAAACCCGAGTTCTTCTTTGGAAGCATCCGTTTACACTGCATAATCCTCGGTACCCTCGGGTAGGGTAAGAACCGGTGCCGAAGTCAATCTCACCTTCAAAGTCTGAAAACTAGCTTCGCACTTATCATCGCACTCAAACGGTACATACTTCTTAGTTAACTGTGTCAACGGGGCGAAAATCTTGGAAAAGTCCTTAACGAACCTGCGATAATACCCGGCTAATCCCAGAAAATTTCAATTCTCGGATGCATTCTTCGGCCACTCCCAATGAAGCACGGTTTCAATCTTGGATGGATCGACTTCGATTCCATTGCCTGAAATGATATGGCCTAGAAGTACGACTCTTCAATCCAGAACTCACAATTGCTGAATTTGGCATACAGCTTGTGCTTTCTAAGAGTTTCCAAGACGATTCTCAAATGTTATGCATGCTCTTCAGCAGACCTCGAATACACTAAGATGTCATCTATGAAAATCACCACAAACTTGTCAAGATACGGCCTGAACACTTAATGCATCATGTCCATGAACATAGTTGGGGCATTCATTAACCCAAAAGGCATCACCACGAACTCGAAATGCCCATACCGAGAATTTAACGCGATCTTCGGTATATCCTCCTCCCTGATATGCAGCTGATAGTAACCCTGCCTCAAATCTAACTTGGAGTAAACCCGAGAACCTATCAGAAGATCAAACAACTCCTCGATGTGAGGTAAATGGTATTTATTCCTCACGGTCATCCGATTCAACTCACAGTAATCAATGCACATCTACAACGTCCTGTATTTCTTCTTCACAAACAAAAAGGGAACACCCCACGGAGAAATGCTCGGGCGAATGTACCCGCAAGCTAGAAGTTATCAAGCTTCAACTTCAACTCCATTCACTCAGTAGGATCCATCCTATAGGGAGTCTTCAAAAATGGCTCTGCAACGGGATAGAGGTCTATTATGAACTCGATGTCCCTATCAGGTGGCAAAGAACCTAAATTCTCAGGGAAAACATCAACGAACTCCTTCACGACCTCCGTCTCCTCAAGTTTGGCCTGATCCTTTGGTTTATTCAAAAGATAGGCCACAAAACCTATTGTACCGTCCCGGACCAGTTTACTTACCTCAACAAACGAAATAAACGGGCTTGACTTCAACCTTTTGCCCGTAAATACAACAGAACCCAAAAGAACCTTTTTCTCACGACAATCCATCACTGCCTAGTGCACAAACAACCAATCCATTTTGAGGATCACTCCATACCTCTACATCTGCATCCACAAGTTTAGCCAGAAAGACACGACCCTCAAAGCTCACCGGACACTCTTGACACACTCGACAGGTAATTACATTACCTCCAAGTGGAGAACTCACCACATAATCATGCACAGTCAAGGTAACAGGCAAGCATAAAGAAGAAGTATGATCCCGAGAAATAAACGAATACGATGCCCCAGGATCGAAAAGTGCATGAAATGTAGTGCCATGAATGTTTATGCCCTTCAATCACGGCGTTCGGGTCCACATTGGCAATTTCCTCCTCCTCACTCCCAACTGCGTATGCCCTTGCTTGTATTGCGGGCCTTTGATTTCCCGCGGCTTGTCCCGGCCTTCTATTCTTCAGGAAATTGCTCACCATGTGGTCTGTGGCCCCGCAACCATAACATTTCTTGTGTAGCTTGAGGCAATTTTCAATGGCATGATTCCCCTTGCAATATTGGCATTGAATTTGAGGGGGAGCCGGTAATGCTAGGAGTGGAGCGGGTCGGGGTTGCTTTAGTTGTGGTTTAGCCTGTGGTAGTGCTTGTTGAACCGGCCTATTCCCAAACTTGTTGTATCTCGAGCTAGATCCTTGCCCGGAATTGGGAATCTTCCTTCGAGCTACAACCCTATCCTCCACCTTAAGAGTTTTCTCGGTGGCGAGCGCCCAAGTATCCATATCCACCACCTCAAGAGCATCTTGCATGTCCTTCCTCAAGCCACAAATGAATTGGAGAGCCTTATGTCGATCATCGTTCGCTATGTTGAAAGCGTATTCAGAGAGATGCTCGTACTCATTAATATATTCGGTCACCGTCCTCGACCTTACCTTAAGTTCAAAAATTCTTGTACTCTCCTATCTCTTGTGGTGATTGGGATGTACTTGTTCCGAAATTCTCTTCAGAAGGTTTCCCAATTTATCTCCTCCCCGGTGGCATCCAAACGGGTCCGAACGCTAGTCCACCATCCATAAGCCTGACCTTGCACCATTGTAAGAGCACACCTAGCCTTCTTGATCGATCCACAAGGAATCAACTCCCATATTCTCTCAATCTGCACGAGCCATTCCTCAGCCTAAATATCATTTCCACCTATGAAAACTGGTGGATTCTGACTCTTGAATTCCCGGAGGATAGAAGTGAGAGGACCTCCTCCATTATTACCGGTGGGTTGGGCATTAGCACTTTCTTGTGCCCTCTGATCTAAATATGTTGCTAATCTCACCATTAAGTCCCCCGGATCACGTTGTGGAGGTGGTGGTGGTGGTGGATAATTATCCTCTTTTCGAGGGACGCAATCTCGATGATGTCGGGGCTCAGGAGATCTATCCCTGAGGTGGTGACGTCATGGAGGCATATTATCCTACAAGATCAAGCTGTGACACCCCGGCTTTTCACACGTGCAGGTTTGTACTACGTGTTAGTTTAATTATTGTTCTATATTTAATTTCATATTTAATTGATTCATTACATTCATATTTATATGTTTATTTGATCAACTTGAACAATTTGAACTATTTGGTTATTTGAATTTTCGATTAATCGCGTAATTTGTATTTTTGTGATTTTGATTCTCAAGCTTGCCTTGTAACGCCCGGCGCGTGACGTCACATCCCCCGCACCCAAGCCCGGACCCAGAAGAGAAATAGAAGGCCAACCTCAAATCCGAAGTCAAGGCGAACGGGGACACAACACACACTCTAGGCTAGACGGGACTAACCCTGAAACCACGGAATCGCATGCAACAAAGTAATAGAAGAACAATGCGGAAACAGGATTGTTCATAACATAAACAATTTGAGCCACGGGCTCTTACAACAATTTAATACATATATCACGGCCTTCGCAGCCTCAAAGACAGGAATTAAATGCGCCCAGAATGTAAATACAAGAAGTAAATATGAGTGTGTGTAAATAAGTGTAAAACCTAAAGAAAGACACGACACAACTCGAACTCCTACCTAGCACTCCAAAAGGTAAACCTGCACAAAACAGCTGAACAAATTCGGGTTCAGTCTATAGGAGACTGGTGGGTATAAAATGGGGGAAGGGGGCATAAATAAATAATACGATGGAATTTAAAGCACGTACATGCA
The DNA here is from genome assembly GCA_037834125.1 of Lippia alba. Taxonomy (NCBI): domain Eukaryota; kingdom Viridiplantae; phylum Streptophyta; class Magnoliopsida; order Lamiales; family Verbenaceae; genus Lippia; species Lippia alba. Next base: position 1,787 of record JBBMKE010217645.1, on the reverse strand, counting down.
AGTTATAATCCCAAAAGAGGTTTTGAAAGAATTTCCCAAGTGGGTAAAAGAAAGAAATCAACTAATGGGATTATAAAAAATCCAATTTTAATCCATTACATTCATTAGGTCAACGTGAGCCCAGCGTAAGGCGTCAATCTCCTTCCTCCACCTCGTGTATTCAATAAATCATTAACAATACCAATCATACCATGCTTTATCATTCATGCGTGATCATGCATACAATCTTTCTTGCACATTCAATCAATAACATTAACGATACACGTTTGGGCTATCCGAATCACCAGTATTCCAGCATGGTCCTCCTTCTCCGGGTGATGGTCTGGTGTGCGGCCTTACCATCCAATCAATCATAGTCCAAAGGGGGTACATGAATCCCCCAGTGGCGCTCGGCTCTCATTTCCCGCCAAACCTCCTGATGGGGTCCGGTATTACCGCAACATTCGAGGCTAGTGTGCAAGGTCACCGTTGGCCCGATGTCTTCCCCGATCACCAAGCACACCAAACCCCTAGGCCCCAATCATTGTGTGCACATGCATACAATACGCCAAAAGATTTGGGTAGGATATTAAAATAAAAAGGGGTATATGTTGGAAATCATTTACTCGATATATATGTAATAATAATTTAGGCTTAAAACCTTTGCACGTTGGAGGTTATATATGGGTCACATAACTAGATAGAAGAGAAACCCACCTTTGAAGTTTGAAACACAAGAAGCAAGCTTCCAAAACAACCTTGTCTCCACTGGACCTGAGTCTGTGCAAGAAAAGTATGTGAGACTCAAAATGACCACAAATGACGCTCGGCAATGCAATGAGTATGAAATGAGATGCATAAGACATAATATCATGTAATGATTATGCTCATTTGCACAATAAATGCCCCTTAAGGCTCACATTCGATCAATTCATTCATAAATCGTGCATTCGATTTCATTCGATTCCATTCATGTTCATAACTTTCATAAATCGTAACAACTCAATGCATAATTCAGTAATAATGCTCAAAACACATAATTAATTGAGTTCACAAGTCATAATATATAACACATTGAGCAATTAGGGTTCACAACTCATCACACCAAGCATTCACGCGCAATTAGGAACAATGTCGGCATGCACACTCATAACAAGCACAAGTCACGTCAAACGAATCCATAAATTTCATAAAATGGACATAATACATCATATAACATGTTAGGATCATAATTGGGGTGGGAAATTACAAGATAAATGGAAAGAAATACAAGAAGAAGCTTCGAACGCGATCTTTGCCGAATCTGCCAGTTTTTCTACAATGCGCAGGCTGCGGTAAAACGAGGATATCTGAAGATTTAGAAGTTCAAATTGGGTTTTGTTTGTGGTAGATGAAAACATACACATATATCTTTCCAGAAAGGTATGGAACGAATCATGGTTCAAATCCAGGTCAAAATGGCGTAGGTGCGAAGTTGGACGAATGCAGTTTTCCGGCGAAGTGTCCACACAAAAAGTAAATTGGTATATCTCCCAATCTAGAAAAGATACTGAGGTGAAATAATTTGGAGATAAAGTAGACTCGAAGAAGTTTCTGTGGCTAAAATTTCAGGTCAAACCGAGCACAAACAAAGGCTGCACGGCCGTGCGAATATTGGCCTGAAAACCTGAGCGGCCGCGCGGGAATAATTTTCTGCACAACTCGAACTTCGCTCGCGGCCGTGCGACTTTGTAGTGTAAAATCCGCGCGGCCGCACGGATCCCCTTCTCGAAAACATAACAACAGCCCTCAACACCTCCCCAGCCCCC
>JBBMKE010217534.1:0-14711 GCA_037834125.1 Lippia alba | reverse complement strand
GATGGTGCTAGGGTTGGGGACGCAAACCCTAACCCTAACCCTAATGCAGTTTGGAGGGGGGCAACAGTTAGTTTGAGTTCCAAAAAATAATCAGGCTAGTCAATTGTAGCCCGAGATTCCTCTGCCCAATCCGGAAGAGCATGCTTCTTTGGAACCTTTGAAAACAGATTTGGGCTACAAGAAACTGGCTGAGTATTGTTCAAGAAATTGTCAGTGAAGAAAGCCCGCAATCCTTAGATCATGCCCAAGGATTATTAAACAAAGTAGAAAAGTAGTCTTTAGAGATGCGCCAAATTGAGTCATCTTCAGATTTACCTATTCAAAGTCATGAGCTTCCTTCAATCAAAGCCCAATCAAATTTAACCCAAATTGAAAATTCTTCAAGTGGATTTCAAAATCAAACCATACGGGTTTCGACCTAAGAAGATGACCCTGATCCAGTTAATCTTGAGCCCTTACTGAACAAGCCGACCCCTCAATGACAAGAGTCGGCCATGGTCCACGATCGTCGCTGGATCCATGAGGAAGAGAAAGAATGTGATCGGGAGGAAGAGCAGAGAAGACAGGAGAACCTTAGGATGGACAAGCACTTTTTGTCAGAAAATAAATCTAGTTAGCTTGCAGACGAAGGGTTCTTAGATGAGGATGATGTTCACAACCTAGAATAGAAAGATTTGATTGTGGACATAATCATTGAGCCGGATTTTCCTGTAAACCAGAAAAAGAAAAAGACTCGAAATCGCATAAGTTGGGCAAAAAGCAGAAATATAAGGAAAAGTTCAAGTCTCAAGATGACCATTATATTATTAGAGAGCTTTTCGAAACAGTCCTGGAGAAGATGTCGCATCAACTTAAGTTTGGGATCCTCTATAAAATTCCTTTTTTATTTTTTTAAAAAAAGTGACCATTTGTAGTGTGTGTTGGGAAGCAAACCTATCCCATATCGAAAGATTGATAGATGTTTGTCTAATATATTAGTGTTCACCCAACTCCATTAGTATGAGACATTTTGGGATATGCCCAAAAACAAATCCTTGCGGGCTTGGCCTAAAGCGGACAATATCATAATAATGCGGAATTGGGGTGAACGGTGCGCGCGGTCCCAACAAGTGGTATTAGAGCCCAAATTCGGAATGCCTTTTGGGATATCATACTAATGCTATGCGGTCATACTAATGCTATGTGGAGTTGGGGTGAACGGTCCCAATAGTGTGAATGTATCAGTGCTATTTTGTCGTACAAAAATAAAAAAGAACGTAATGAATAAGACTAACTTCTATGAAGATATTGCTAGAAAAGTAATTAATTTCTAGGGTTCATAACCTTTTCTACATAGTGGCCAAAAAAGGAACTAGAACCTAACCAAAAACGAGGAGGAGGATTAAATAATTGAGAGAAAAAGAACTAAAACCTAACTAAAAACGAGAACCTAGGACGAGGGTTAAAGAACTCAGAAAGAGAGAATATAACTACATGTGTAGTGTATTTATGAATTTCCTAAAGCGACACTCGACTAGCCAGGGGGCTTGATGTTTTTTGGCCAAATTGTGCGTGATAACTCAAATAACTCAAATCCCATGTGCCCAAATAACTCAAATTTCTTATCGTAATTACAATAAAAAAATCGTAATTTCTCCCGCTGATTAACTATTCGAACCCACTTGCCAGGTTAGCATGCCCATTTTTCTTAATCTCTTTGGCAAATTAAATATGATTTTAATTAGAAAATTAATTAATTTAAAAACTATATTTGTGCCCAAACAGTATGAGTTTTTTTCTTCCAACTGTCCCGAGATATTAATCCTTCATTCAATTGGGTCAGGGAAAAACTCTAAGAGATAAAAAAAAATTAACTCTTCATTTACATTGATGGGGAGACGGGATTTTGTCTGTTCTGTGAAATCAGAAAAAAAAGAAAAGAATAAGACACTAACCTGGTGGAAGTGCTATCTTTTTTAACATATCCCAGCATTCATCCTGGCTCAAATACTTGAGGTTGTGGACATGGTACTCTCCTGCAATAACCTCCTCATTTCGGGTTGTCACCAATACTCTGCAACGGTCTTCGGAAATGCGGAAGAAACCACTTAAGGTATTCCAATGATCAGCTTCCCAAATGTCATCAACAACCACCAAACACTTTTTTTCATCTTGCAAACCAAACAACTTGCTCCTCAACTCATCTTCCTCCATTTCCTTCTGATCTTCTTTGTCGGGAAGAAATTGCTTCAGTAATTCTTGAAGAACATTTTTGAGTTGGAATTCCTGGCTTATACAAACCCATGCTCGAACATCAAAACAGCGTTGTGCGGCCTCCCCGCTGTAAATCTTTCTGGCGAGGGTGGTCTTGCCCAATCCGCCCATTCCACATATGCAAATTACTCTGTCCGATCTCTTATCACTTCTTGTCAGAAGTGATTCCAGCAGTTGTATTTCATCCTTCATCCCAACAAAATGTTGTTCATACTCATGGCCAAATGTATGATAGACCGAACTTGAGGAGCTTTCTCTTATTTTAGTAATAGACTCTGCTCTGTTAGTGAGATAGAGCATCTTTTGGCTAATATCTTCGATCTCCCTTCTTATTTGGCGATAATCTGAGGCCCATCTGCTCTCGTTTGAGATCTCACCCGAAATACAATTAAATCTTTTGGCTATCTTTTTCAGAATTTTTCCTTGTCTTTTGGATTGAACTTTAGCATATCTTTCAAGCACATTCTCAGCTTGAGTGGACAATTCCAAAATCTGTAAGTCCCAATCACGCACTGTTTCGAAATAGTAGATATCACTTTCTTCATGAACTTTCTCCAAGAAAGAATGCATGGTTTGGAGTTGTCTGAAAACCTCCCCAACTCTGTCATCATCATCATTATATAAGAACTTTGCTTCCTTACTCAAGAGATTTCCAAGGGTTTCGAGAGCTGGTACTGCATCTGCATCAACCATGTTTGATTGTATTACTTTGGGATTTCAGATGTATTTGTTTTCTTGACATCTTTTCAGTTCACTTCACACCGCCTCCCGCCACCTCTCTCTGCCGCCGTTGCCTCCTTTCGCCGACTCGCCATGAACATTTCTTCTAGCAACTTTCTGCAGTTGGATTTCGGCTGAGCTAAGGTTGGAGTTTTCCTGGTGAAACTGAAAAAGTTAATGAAAGAGTGAGTGTGGGTGGGGGGTTTAATTTTGAAATCATTGGTATTAGAAATTTGAAATATTAAAAAGTAGTTGGTGTCTTCTCTTGATTTTTTTTTTTTTTTTCTGGTTGAGTAAAGCTGCAAGTTTGCTGCTCATTTTGGAGATGCTTTGGTTGTTCTCTACTCCAGCTTTGTTCTCTCCCAGGTGCTGTACGCTTGATGCTGATTTTGGAGATTTTTTGGTTGCGTAAAGCTGTAAGCTTGCTGCTCATTTTGGAGATTCTACTCCAGCTTTATTCTCTCCCAGGTTTGATTATGCCATTGTAGACTGAGAACGTGTGTGCGCGAAGATTTTAATTTATTAAAGTTCACGCCTTTGGATTCTTTCATTTTATGTTCTAGAAATTTCAGTCGGTGGATTTGATCATGGCTATTTTGGAGGTGGATTTTGGGATTTCAGTCGAAGGGAAAATCAGGTCGGGTTAAGTTATCAAGTTAAATTCAATTATCGGGTGACTCAAATATATGTCAGGTCTAATCTAATTGAATCCAAACCTTATAATATCAGATTAGGATTGAGAATAACTGGCTCAATTTCAGGTTAGAACAAATTCAGAATTTTTTTTAGCATTACTTCTACCTTAACCTCATCCGAATTGACACCCCTATAATATATGCACACTCCTTTCACCCGAAAAAAAAGCTCCTCCACTACCGACTTGAGCAATTTGAAATTTTAGATTGAAAAGGAATCGGATTAGACTTCGAACCGGTAAATTTATTGATCACCTATGTAATAAATAATTAGTTATTATTTTATTAATTAAATATATTAGATTTTGGGGGAATTAGATTTAAATAACCACTAACGTAAAGAATTTTAGTTTGCTCCCCAAGATAGTTAAACTTTTAACTCACCAATCTTGCGTTATAATTTTTATTCAATCCCTAAATACCTAAATTGACTGTAATACCCTTAATTATTTTTTTTTCTTTTCTTTTTTTTCTCTTTCTTCCTATCTACTTTATTTATGTTCCCATTCTCACCCTATAGAAGATTTCAAATTAGCTTGTTTTCTTTTGCACGCTACAAAAGATTTCAATTGAGCTGTTATTTCTTTTTATTTTCTACTATAGAACACCCCGTCATCAATCTTCCCTTTCTCCTATGCCGTTATCAAATTTTTCTTTCTACTATAGAAACATATCATTATCATACTTCTCTTTACGACAGAAAAACGCTACAGAGACCTCTCCAACTAAAGTCAATTTAGTCGTTATCACAGGTACATAAACTCAAAGCAATTCTCTCATCTCAGTTCCTACATGGTATGTGATCCTTCCTTCACATTCCATCAGGAGCAATGCTATCTCACTTTTTTTTTTTTTGGTTTTTTGGCACCATCGAAAACTCCTCTGTTAAAGAAAGCCCATGAAATGGTTATATTATCATCTGCAATAACCTTTCAAGATATCAAATGTGCTTTTCACCAATTCATTACAACACTAGCATGATTTGCGCTTCTCGGCAACAAAATGACCAACCTAAAAAGCAAAATATAAAAGAAGCCAATATCCCAGATCCAACTTTAATCATCAATTAGTCATGCAAGTCACGCATGATCTGGACAATAGTGTGTTCTTTTCATCAGACACAATTTTAACAAATAGGGAGTATCTCATCTCAAAATAATGAAACAAAATGCTTACAGCAATGAAACACATAGAGTGATCACAAAAATAATTAGCACTAGGTCCTCAGTCACGCTTGATCCCAACATTTACAAAGCCAATTCCCAGGTGACAATAGCAGCAACATTAGCAGGAAACGCTCGAACTATTGTAAGACCAAGGCCTGTATAGCATCCTCTAATTCTAGACATCTTGTAAACCGATTGTAGAACCAAAAATGGATTTCTTGTATGGTTTCTGTCTGGTGATGTTTGAATTATGGTCTTTGCTACATCTATTGGTAGAACAGTCGACCAATATGCAATCCCACTAACACCACCACTAACAATCCCAACTAAGTATTATTTGATTGATTGTATTCTATTGAATTAAAACCTAGCAAAAGAATTAATATATTTTTGAGATGTTGTGATTATACGAAATTGAGTATTAACTTTTACAGAACCAATATGGTTAGAAATACTTTCTCTTCTCTGACATGTTTTTCTCTTGTTTTTTCTTTAGAGTTGAATGATGTCTTCTTCAAATAATGGAGGTGGTGATGAATACCCAGTCAGTCTCTTGGCTAGTATTCGGCATAATCTTCAGATGCATGTCTTTTCAATTCGGAAAGATTTGACTTTAATGGATATTTACACAATTTTTAGTGAAAAATGGCCCGCTATTAACACCGATAAAATTCTGTTGTCATACATTGCTCCTCATGCCAAGGATCACGATGTGAGTTTGTTGAATGATGAGGATGTTGACAACATGATTGTGTTGCATAAGACTTTTAATTTATCCTTTATCGACATTAGTGTGACTGATTGGGATGATGGAAGGGAGCATGTGAACTCAATGGACAACAGGTAATTTGTTTTTCATTCTTAGTACCTCATGTTCTTATTTCAATACCTTATTTTAAAAATCGGGTACCTTGATTCTGATTTATCATACTAGTACCTAATGTTCTCAATTTAGTACCTTGTCTTGAAAATCGGGTACCTTACTATTGATAAGTTATATTTTTTGTTTTTTTATGTAGGTATGGGGCTGAGGACAAGTCAATGGCACTCACAATTCAATCACAAACCATACAAACTAATTCCCTAGATGCTTGGAGTAGGTGTATAAATGGGGTTGGTCAAGTGTTTAGAGATGCGGTTGAGTTTAGGATCAAAGTGAAAAATTACTCAGTTGCTATCTATCGTTCTTTTAAATATATGAAAAATGATAGTAACAAGATCATAGTTAAGTGTCTTGATAACCATTGTAAATGGCGTATATATGCATCAAAAACTAAAAAAGATCCACAGTTCGCCATAAGAAAATGCAACTTACAACACACATGTCCCGTGGGGGGGAGGGGAGTCTACGGTCAAAAGGACATCCTAGATCTGATGCCAATTGGGTTGCAAACATAATAAGAGAGAAGATTAGAAGTAATCCACAATATCCTCCTAAAGAAATGAAGTCCGATTTGCAGAGGGAATTTTTTGTTAATGTTCCTTACCACAGGGTGTGGATGGATGAAAAAATAGCTTTATTCGATATTCATGGGAGTGGTTCAGTCTCGTATGATAAGGTTAGATGGTACTGTGATGCAATTAAGAAAATGAATCCGGGGAGTTTTACCGATTATGAAGTTGATATAACAACTAAGAAGTTTATGAGGCTTTTTATTTGTTTTAATGCATGTCTTTTGGGATTCTTAAACGAATGTAGGGATTTGATATTTCTAGATGGTACTCACATTAAGAATGTACTAAAGGTTGTCTTCTTTCTGTTGTGGCGAAAGACCCGAATGATGGTTTGTTCACCCTAGCATATGCAGTTGTAAAGCTGAGAATGACTATAATTGGGAATGGTTCTGTAGAAAGTTACGTGAAGCATTATCAAGTAAGATACCTGGCCTCATTAGTTTTAGATCTTACACATTTTTCTCTAATAAACATTCAGGACAACAAAAAGCCATCCCAGTGGTGTTTCTTGGTAGCAATCATGCTTATTGTTTGAGACATTTGGTTGACAATTTCAGGATATAATGTCTTTTTTATGTCTAAAGTATTTAAACAGACTTATGACGTACTAATTTTGACTGATGAGGTATTATTTGATGTATATAAGGTATAATGTTTTTTTTATGTCTAAAGTGTTTAAACAATCTTCGGAGGTATTAATGTTGACTGATGGGGTATTATTTGAACTATATGAAGTATTGCTATTATCTAATGATTTTTTGTTGCATTTACAAATACCCAGATTTTATCCTTACCCTAATAAAAAATATTGGGCATCGATATTCCAAAAGGCTGCATATACGACTTCAACAAATGAGTTTCCAAATTATAGAGAACATTTTGAGAACGGTATGCCTCAGGCTAAGGATTTTATTTTGTAGTCTTAGCCACAAAACTAGGCAATATTGCTGAGTCTTGGAACAGTTGGGTTAATAATGCAAGTTCATTGTCAATGCTATGGTTGATCTTATCCGCGAACAAATAATGATCATGATGATGAAAAGACACGATATTGGAGTACGTATAATTTTGAATTTTTATGTCCTGAACTGGAGGCAAAGTTGAAGCAGAACTATGTTTAGAGTCAAAAAATGACCGTAAAATGAGCAAACATGATTTTATACGAGGTAATTGATGGCAAATCGACATATGCAGTTGATCTGAAAATACAAAGTTGCACATGTAAACAATAGTAGATCTTTAGAATTCCATGCAATCATGTTTGTGCGTGTATCGAGGACAAAGGAATGTATTTGTATGATTTATGTTACCAAGCTTATATTGTTGGGATGTTTAAAGAAGTGTATAAGTTGACGATCAATCCTATACTAACATGTAATGAGATGGTTGTGGAAAAAAAACTAACAAGATTAGTTTATTTTTCCACCCGATGTGAGAGTTCAGCCTGGACGGATAAAAAGAAATAAAATACCTTCTCAAGTTGTAAAGCGGGATTTAACTTATTTACGTTGCAAGCTGAAGGGTCATAATCGACGTAGTTGCAAAACACCTCTTGAATCCTGGATTGAAAATGTCATCATTAATTTTATGAAATTGATTTTGATGTTATTAGTATTGTTAGGTTGCTGAATTTAATTTAATGTTATTTGTTGGGATTATGACTGAATAATTCGTATCTTAAATTAAATATTTTATCATCTACGTTATAATACTGACATTTCCATTTTTCATTCTTCAATAATCATATTGTGTTGGAACACCTTATTTTTTAATATTCATACTCCATGTTCAATGCAACATTAGTTGAATTTCTGTTTCCAGTACTTCAATTTTCCGAACTAGTACTTCAGAAATAATGACGCTCTCATTCTTCGTTATTCGGTTATGACTTAATACATTGTAATATTATGTTGGGATTAAAATTGGACTTGCATTTTCTCTAAACATTTAATCACTTTCTCGTAGTTACAAATGTTGCTAACAATATATGTAGAGATTTCATCTTTATGAAATGTTTTAAGTTATCTCTCCTTACTATGCATATACATATCCCAATTTTACGAATTAATACTTTTGAAGCAATAACACTCATTTTTCCTAAATATCTGATTAGCACCTTGTTATCGGATAATCATACTTCACCCTTTACGCATAGACACCTCGAATTCACTGAATCGCAATTAAATGCTCTGATAATCGTATTGTTTTGGAACGCCTTATTTTTTAATATTCATACTTTTTGTTACATGCAACCATACTTCAATTTCGATTTCCAATACTTCAACTTTACGAACTAATACTTCAGAAATAATAACGCTCTCGTTCTTCATTATTTCATTTATGATTTAAAACATTGTAATATTATGTTGGGATCAAATTTCGACTTGTGCTTTCCCTAAATATTTAATCACTTTCACGTAATTACAAGTGTTGCAAACAGTATATGTTGAAATTTCATCTTTATGAAATGTTTTAAGTTATTTCTCCTTACTATGCATATACATATCCTAATTTTACGAATGGCAAAATTGCAAACATCGTCCTGTAACTTACACCGTTTCAAATCTTAGTCCTTTTTTATATCGCATTTTTAATTTTATCCTCTAATTTATATTTTTTTGCAATTATAGCCCGATTTTGTCCCGAATCACTTATTCGGGCCAATTTTGCTGATGTGGAAATATGATTAGTCACAAAATTGGGGATTTTACTGATGTGTAAGTAGGACCAGTTATATACACCCATGTGTCAATTTAAAAATATATATGATCATGTCAAAATCCGGCTATGTCTTGGAAGCAGACTTAGACTCCAATTCACCCAAGAATTTATATACGTGGAAGGACTCTGATGCTTTCCTAGCTGTGAAATAATGAGCAAACGTAAGCTCAAAGACCAAAAAGAGGAATACCGGGTTTGGACCCCTTTTTGGCACTCCGACGCTCAAGTCAGGGACTAGGTATGCGTTAAGAATGCAAGAGTAATGTATTACGCGTAAAGGAAAGCTTACCATTAGCCATCAGGAGAGATGACTTATATAGGTGAGGTTGGTGCCCATTGTGTGTGAATACACCTTCCCAAAGGTGTAGATCATAGTCTGCTGAGAGAGGACGGAGATGGTGACCAGAACAGTGCTTTTACGGCTAAAGCATTATTCTACCCCTACAAACATGCCTGACACAGCCCTTTGGGTGGTTGCAATTAATGTGCCCAGTGGTGGAGGAAATTTGTATTTAATACGCCATTACGGAAAGCCATGGGTCGAGGCAGAGCCACGTTGCCGATCGCCTGGGTTGGCAAGGCCTATGGGTCGGGACTGCCCATACAGTGGACATGGATGACCAATTCTCCTCCTGAACCAAGCGTTGGGTCGATCGTAGGGGCACCTTGGGTCGGAGCACCGCCGGAGGAATATTTCGACGGGGATATCACCGGTGAGGCGCCGGAGGAAAAGCCCCAGGAGGAGAAGAAAGGGGGCGCCGGGGGGGGGGGGAGAGGGGCCGCTAGATGTGCCAAGAGGTGGGTTGATTTAGTGGCGGCGGCAGGAAGGTGCCCGATTGAGTGAACAAGATGATTAGAGTTGTGCTGGGAGACAATTTTGGCATTGGGTGAAGAATAAGAAAACTAAAGGAGGGGGGAGTGGTGGTAGCGAGGCGTGGGGTGGGGGCAGGGGGTTGGGTGAAGAAGAAGACTGAGGGGTGGGGTGGGCGGGCTTGGGAGTTGGGTGGGTATGGGTTTTTCTTTTTCTTTTTTTTTTGTTTTATTTAATTTTTTATATTTTGCTTTGTATTTGTTAGGAATAGTGCCCTTAAAGCCGATAGTATATCTGCTTTGTATTTTTTCTTTTGAAAATCACATACAATCTTTGAATAAAATAACGAATAAATGCAACACTTCTTTATATACTTTTGTTTGATTGATTGTATACTTTGACTGCACATGTATAAAAACTCCCACAATCTAGATGACTTATAGGACTCTACCATTTAGGCGAAATGGTTCATGAGAAGAGCGCTATATCACATAAGTCATGATTAGTAATCACTCCAAGCCAATGAGTCCTACAGACAGTGGGAGTGTCAACTCGGCTTGATTGAGGCTTGTTCGTGTGATCGCGCACTTAAGAAGGACCACATTGTTTCATGGGGTGAAAAGTGTATAGTTGATACGTGCGTGATACATGGGGGTGCTTACTTATTCTAAGTAGGTACACTGAGGTGCCCCATGTGAGAAGATCCCTAAATGGTAAAGGAAGTTTCTATTTCAGGAAATGGAAACTTCCAGATTAAGAAATATCTCACGAGTCATTGATGTGATTAATTGATCCTTAGACTTGAGTTTCCATTGATTGATTAATTGATTCAGACATTCTTACTCAGCTAGGGGTTAAACACCTGTTGCTAGACTATGGTCGTTTAATCTGTGTACTGATTAATTAATTAGTGAATTAATTAATTAGTGTCGCTGCTAATTGAATTAAGAATCTAGAAGTTCACACACAACAACCCAGTCACAAGGGTTAAGGCTTAGAATCGATTAAACGTGTTAATCGAGTAAGATAGGGCCACATGTGTGGAACACACATGTGGCATACGTGAGTTACACGTGTCCTATTGGACACGTGTAATCATGTGTGTATTGTGTATGTATTAAATAATTAAATGTGTTAATTATTTAATGGACTTTGATTTAATTATTAATTAATATTAAAGTCTTATTTTGGAGAATTAAAGTCTAATTATTAATTATTAATTAATTAATTAGTCTTTAAGTTATTTATTATAAATAAATAAAGTAAAATAAATATCTAAAAGAGTTAGATATTTCCTGCTCATTAAGTTCGTCATAACCTAAGTGTTTTGGTCAAAGTAGGATAACTTTCTTGATAAGCAAGAATAAGCTAAAAGATTTTTGAAGAAAGAACCCACAAACAGTAAGTTCTTCAACCCTACAAATTTGTGGGTAAGATTTATGAGTTCGATCTTGCTTCGCTGGAAATTTTTTTTAAATTCTGCTACTTTTCAACTCTGTTTTTCCAATAGTATTGTCATATATATAATCGTACACCTCATCGTCTAGTTGGCGGCCAAATATTGAAATTGGATGACTCAGAAAAAAAATTTCCAAATTTGGCCCGAATTGGAGACACATGACGATTTGGGCAGAAATCGGACGAAAATTACAATAAAAAATAAAATAGAGGACAAAATTAAAAACGTGATATCAAAAAGGACTGAAGTTTTTGCAATTTTGCCTTTTACGAATTAATACCTTTGAAGCAATGACACTCGTTATTCCTGAATATCCGATTAATACCTTGTTATCGGATAATCATACTTCGCCCATTACGAATAGACACCTCAGTTTCACTAAAACACAATTAAATGCTCCGATAATCGTATTGTGTTGGAACACCTTATTTTTGAATAATCATACTCCGTGTTACATGCAACCATACTTCAAAAACTATTTCCAGTACTTCAATTTTACGAACTAATACCTCAAAAATAATGACACTCCCGTTCTTCGTTACATGATTTATGATTTAATACATTGTAATATTATGTTGGGATCAAATTTGGACTTGTGCTTTCCCTAAATATTTAATCACTTTAATGTAATTACAAGTGTTGCTAACAATATATGTAGAGATTTCATCTTTATGAAATGTTTTTAAGTTATTTCTCCTTACTATACATATACATATCCCAATTTTACAAATTAATACTTTTGAAGCAATGTCACTCGTTGTTTCGAAATATCCGATTTACACCTTGTTATCGGATAATCATACTTTGCCCTTTACGAATAGGCACCTTAGCTTCACTAAATCGCAATTAAATGCTCCAATAATCGTATTGTGTTGGAACATCTTATTTTTAATATTCATACTCTGTGTTACATGCAACCATACTTCAATTTCTATTTCCAGTAGTTCAATTTTACAAACCATTGGCGAATCTGATCGTGAAGTGTTGGGCTTGTTGGGAGCCCTAGAAAGCTGTTATACTTTGGGACTTTCCCTATGTAACACCCGAACGTGAGGCGCCACATCCCCCGCACCGAGACTCGACCCGCATATGAAATGGACAATCCATACACGAATCAAATCACGGCGAACGGGGACTCACACACTCGCTATGCTAGGCAGGCTAACCCTTGAACCATATAATAAACACGATCCACAAAAATCAGAGCAATGCAAGGAAAAGCGGAAGCATTAACATTAAAGCATGTACAATGAGCTACGAGCTCCAAAATTAATAATTCACAACAAGTCATGGCCTTCGCAGCCTCAAGATGCATAAAAGCATTTGATAAATACATAAACATAACAATATGAACATTAGTGTGTGTACAAAATAACCCAACAGGCTAGACCCGAATGCAAGACTCCCTAGACTTGTATTCCTGCCTAGCATGAACAAAACCTGCAACCAAAAGACTGAAACAATACCGGGTTCAATCCAAAAGGGATTGGTGGGTATAAAATAGGGCATAACAAATAAATATCGCGGTATTGAAACACGTTCATGCAAGTTATAATCCCAATTGAAGTTTTAGAATAATTTCCCAAGCGGGCAAGAAAGAAAGCATCAAAGGGGATTATAACAACCATTTCAATTAATCAATAGGTCATTCATGGCCCGGCGAGTGGGCGTGTACAATCTCCAACCTTCTCCTCGTGTGTAAACATTAATCATTCATTCATGCATTTTCATGCAATTACTCTTTTGTGCACATTCATTCGAATTCACTACATTCATTCATATACAACTTCTTCCTCCGGGTGATGGACGGGTTTGCAAGACCCGGCCATCCATTTATTATGGCTAGTGGGGTACATGAATCCCCAAAAGCCCGGTTAGTGTTTCTTTGTCAAAACTCCTGACAAAGTCCATTTCACCATCATTGGTTGGAACTAGCATGAGAGGATCACTGTCGGCCCTTGCCTTCCCGGATAGCCTCTCACACTAAGTCCCGGGGCCCGTGTACATTCATGCTCTCGCCAAAACTTTGGTAGGATTAAAT
Organism: Lippia alba; assembly: GCA_037834125.1. Taxonomy (NCBI): domain Eukaryota; kingdom Viridiplantae; phylum Streptophyta; class Magnoliopsida; order Lamiales; family Verbenaceae; genus Lippia; species Lippia alba. The sequence continues at coordinate 1,390 of JBBMKE010217534.1, read as the reverse complement.
AGGAAAAAAGGCTTACGTTTGAAATCATTTACATGAAAATGACTCAATATGTATAGTGTGTAGGCTTTGGCTCAAAACTTTGTACACAAAGGGATATATTGGGTCGCATTAACTATTAGAAGAGAAACCCACGTAACATAAGATAAAAGGAAATGACAAGAAGCTCAGAAATCGCCTTCGCCTCCAACAGGACCGGTATTTGTGCAAGGAAAGTGAAGTGAAACGCATGAGGACCATATATGACGTACGACAACGTCGTGCATATGACATGAGATGCAAATGAGATCAAATAAGGTCATGGAAATGCAATCACATATCAACTTACACATTCACACTCATTCTTGTTCATTCAAGATCATACCATGCGCATTTAAGTCACTTGAACTCCATATTCATGCAAGAAGAATAAACACGTATAAGAAACATAACTCATACCAATTCAAGCTTCATGAATTCTTATCAAAGTAATACAAACTTACAAGCATGATTAAAGCACATAGGAATCTTATTAGGGGTGGGAAAACATCATATAAGCGAAAAGAAACGAGAAAACAAAGCACAAAATACGGCCAGAGCCTCTGGAGAGCATCAACGGTCGTTGGTTTTTCCTTTAGGATTTCCAATGATCGTTGATTTGAGGCAGAAATTCCCAAGTTTCTGCCTCAAATCAACGGCCGTTGATTTTCCAAAGGGAAAATCCAACGGTCATTGGAAGCCCCAAATGTGAAATATTAGCCTAAAACAGGGCATAACACAATCCCCAATCAATCCCACACTTACACAACACCTTAAGGCATGATCCAACATCAAAACATGAATGAAAACACTTCAATACATGCAAGGAAACAAGCTCAAACAAGGATTAAGGCAAGAGATGGCATATATGGACATTTCTCCAAATTCACACAAGTCTCATTAATGGCAAATCATAATTTATTCAACTACCATTCAATACACCTTCACATATGCATTAATGAAGTTCAAGAGATCAATTTCCATACACAAAACTCAAAGGAATCTAAGGCAAATGCATGATCACATAATTTGGGTTCAATGTAACAGCCCAAAACGGGGTCTGGCAGAAAAGGGTAAGTTAAGGGCATTGGCAAAGAATTTATAAACCATGATCTAACTTTTGAATAGTCATGCATTGCATTCTTACATGAATCTCTGTGCTCGTATATGTTTTGATATGCTTAAAGGGGGATTTCTTGACCTTTGATGCCATTTGCTATTCATAACCCAAGCCTATCTTGCCCGGATTGTTACCCGAACCCTAGAGGTTCTCCACACATGTTTTTGAACAGTTTGAGCTTGATTCCCAAGCTCCGAGAGTCTTTCTTGAACCATTAGGACATTTTGGGAACTTACCGACCAAAGTTACTATTCA